>NEWO01001482.1:73432-90711 GCA_003013225.1 Phalaenopsis aphrodite | reverse complement strand
TAGAGGAACAATTTCTTCTGGTACTACTATTTGTTTTTCCTTTTCTTTAGGGGCCATTTTTGGAGGTAGAACTCTTCCACTTCGCAAGTTGACTTCAATTATTTCTTCTGGTGTATTATATGATTCTTTTGTTTCAGAGTCGGAAGGCTCCAATTTAATGGAAATTGGTACTCCTTGTAATTCAAGTGTGATAATGTCATTTTCATTTTCCTTGTTGTCAGAAATGTCATTGTTGTCATATTACTTTTATCTTCGTTGGAATTATCGAGATTGTGTACGATTTGAGTATTATCTACAGAAACGATATTGGATTGGTCATTTTCAGAGGTGGTATTGAAAATAGACAAAATGTAAGTAGAACTGAAAGTTGTATTATTCATAGTAGGGATAAAAAGAAAGTCATACAAAGTCAACGACTCGAGGGATTTCTTCCCTTCATCTGAGATGACTATTCTAGTAGCATGTGGAGAAGTAAGGGAAGTGGAAGGTACAAAAGGAACATTAGCCCCTATATCTAAAAAACCTCGAACCCTTTTTTAATTCTTTCTTTTTTCTTTTTCTTTTCTTTCTTGAAAGATGTTGTCGTTGAATCCGCAGAAGTCTTCTCGAGAGACTTGCCTTGTGCAAGATTTTCTTTGCCTTCATCGTTGAAATGGTTGTTGGGAATAAATTCATCGGTCGAAATCATACTAACAAAACCATTTTTAGACTCTTTCAGATATTCTTTTGGGATCACAATATTCCCACATTGAAGTTACATTCTAACCAATCTTTGAATACAAAACATTCTTCGATTTTGTGTCCGAGCATCTTATAGTAAGGACAATAATTAGGATGATCTTTCATATCGACTTCTCCCGGTCTTTTAGCTTCTGGTAATTTAAATTCAGGCATTTTCAACAAACTGCGGAATATCTTTGCGACAATTTTTTTGAATGGATATTCCTTTTTCAATCCCTTGGACATTGATTTATTATCTGTCTGCGACGGGGTTGATTTTTGAAGTTGAAGTTGTGAAGGTGATTGTGGTTGTGATTGACTTATACTCCATTGTTGCTTCGTTTGCTCGAGTTGCACTTGCATTACTTACTTGCCCTTTTCTATCGTCAAGACATTTCTTTATTTCTTTTCAAATGTCTTAACCGACTTTTTCTTCTCTGTATTTTCTATCGTTCTCATTTTTTTAGCTTCATCCTGAAGGTTGACAGCTTTACTAAGTAGTTTTTCAAATGTTTTTTATTGTTAATCCTTTAAGCATGAAAGCTATAGGACCATGAATATTTTTAAGTAGAATTTCAACTGCGTGTTGCTCTTGAAGTTGTGTTTCACATTTCATGCTGGGATTTCTCCAGTGCAAAATTAAATCCACAAGAGTTTCTCTTGGCTTTTGTTTCTCCACTACCAAGTCTCCAACTATTATATGATGTTGTGCTCCGGTGAATTGTTGAATGAAGAGATTCTCAAGTTTGGCAAATGTTTAACAGACTCGTTAATAATTTTTGCGTACCAGTCGAAAGCAACTCATATAAGGTTGTTAACAAATTGACGAAATAAAAGAGCATTGCTTCGTCCCGTGTTGCAGCAACTTGCTTTGAAGTGTGCTAGATGTTGACGAGGGTTGTCGGTCCCATCAAACATTTTAAATAGGAGTGGAACAAAGCCTTTAGGATATTGGATGGAATCAAATTCCCCTTGATAAAGTCTACCCTTTGGAATCAATGATCCGGCCCTAACTTGAGTCATTGTTTCTTTTACTTTTTGTTCCACAAGTTGTGTAATTTTTTTTCCGGGATTTCACTTTGGGTTGAATCTTTTTGCTTTTGGGTACTTTCTTCAACTTCTATTGATTATCTTTTGTTATCAAGAATATGTATTGACTCAAGTCTGATGATTTCAAAGGCAGGTTGAGGAGTAGTTTGTGTTGAATTTTATAAAGTTGTCATCATTTCTTCAAATTTTTGTTCAAGATGATTAATTTGCTCATCTTGTTATCGAATAGTTGTTCATAATTCTTCTGTTATTTTTTATTCATTTGGCGGAGGTAATTCTCATGCTGAGGAAGTAGCTCATGTATCAACCATGTTTATTTCTGCAAATTCTTCGTTTGGACTATTGAAGAATTATCTTTTCTTCATGTTGATAATCTTTTGATATCGAATTTTAATTTCCTCGATCTTTCTTCAAATGATTTAACAAAATGTTTCTCACAAGTCCCAAGGCCGTAAGGAAGTGTATCTATCTACAAGAGTGTTCACAACATTAGAGATTCCTTCCAATAGTTCCCGTTTCCACACATTTTTCTTGAGTATAGGACGAGATAATTTAGGAAGTGTATCATCTCACTGTGAATAAGAACAATCTTTGGTCCATAACATTTGCACAAGGCCTTTCTTTTAGTAGATATTTATTTTGCATCTGAGATCAATTTATTTTGTTTTGTTCTATCCTTAAAATGGGTACATTTTCTACGCTCAACGCTAAACAAAGTTTAGCTGGTATCTGAGTAGGTTGTTGTTTTAATGATAATTGTTGATCTATATCTTGAGAGGTAGAATCTTCTTGTGCAAGGAGTTTCCTTTCCATGGATGTGGAAACAACACATCCCATTTTTTCTACAAATTGAGAGATAAACATCTATCCTTTCGTGCAAGTCTCTTAAATATAGAATATATCACTTGAAATGATAGGGTATTGTTTCTTTTTGGAGGTTGGAATACATCTTCATCATTCTCAACAGCTATTGGATTGAATTTATTTTTTAATAAAGAAGAAGCGTCTTTAGATTCAGATGCTTCAGAATTATTAATACCATTTCTCTTCTTTTTTCTCTTAAGAGAGTGATTTTTGTTTCATTTTTGGGTATGTGTTAGAGAAATAGTCTTATAACAAGGTCCAACCTCGTATACAAATGGTGATAGAATATCACTTTCCTGCTCAATACAAATTTTCTTTCCTTTTTTATCAACTTCTCCTTTCATATTCTCAAAAGTGTATTGTTCAATAAGAAGATCTTGAGGTGATCTTCTTCAGAAAGAAGGAAATCTTCTAAATAGAATTCTACAAAGGGTTGTACAACAGTATGAGATGGACTACTCAGTAAAATTTCAGCTTCATCAAATAACCCAAATTAAATTTTTTGAAAGCAAGTGGTTTCATCAACTGGTGAATTAAGTTCTTGAGAATAGGAAAAGACTGAATTCGAGGAATCCACTACAGCGTTCCTAGAAATTTAGGAGAATAAGATGTCAAAATTTATTATAGACTCATTTTATAAACTAAAATATTACTATATTATGTCGTTTTGTCATGTCATTATGGAAGATCTGTCATAAATAACTCTTAGAAAAGAGATAATATTGAGAAAGATGATTTTATCTGTTAAAAGATGGAATATCTTTGAATGAAGAACAAATTATTTAACCACAGATTCTGGGTTCATTCCTCAACAGTCGCCACTCTCTTGTCATCACACTGACCGTGTTGTTGCCATCGCCGACCATTTCCTCATGTCGAATGTCAATTGTTGGATGCAGTAGAAAAAGGAAATATGGGGAAATTTTTCATTGTGGTGAACATTACAGAGAATATTTTAGAATATCCAATTCCTAAGTTTCTCGTATAAGGAAAACCACATAAAAAACTTAATAACCAGATATATAGGTGTATTACCTTTTTTGAATTCTTCATTCTCCTATAAGAGGAAGATCCTATAGTTAGTTACATCTTAGATAATTAAGACTGCCTAAGAAAACTCCTGATTAATGTTAACACTCATTCTCTAAGAAATTTTTAATATCAAGATCAAGGAAAGAAACATCAATGTTTGAACATAAGGTAATAGTTTCTAAGATTCTGATTCTACCCCAGAGCTTCTATTTTGTCATTTTGTTTTTGTTAATGTCATTTTGTCTTATTTTATTTTGTCATTTTACTTTGTTTATAACTTATTTATGTCGTTTAGTTTTGTTGTTTTGTCATTTTGTTGTTTTGTTGTATTCTTTTGTAGTTTTGAGGTTCACTATTTCCACTTCATAATGTCGTCCCTACAAGATAGAGTTAGCACACTCTAATAACACGAAAGTAAATCTAAAGCGTAATTTGTTCCATATTTCCAATAAACCTCCAAAAACAGAACACGATTAACATGAAATCATGTTTAAACTTATCAATTTATTTAATTAAATAAATTTTTAGATGACTTAGTAAAGATGTCTATGGCTCTGTAGTCCTAAAGCCGTAAGGGTTCAAATCTACTTAGTCGAAAGGTGTTTAAACAAGGACTGAAAGATTTTATTTAGCAACCACAGATTGCGTCATCCAAGAAATCTTCGTAGATCTAAACATTGGTGTTTAAGTTGTATTCTATGTTCAAATTTAAGTTTTAATGTCTTTTAAAAATGTGTTTTATGTCATTTGTCGATTGAATTTTTAGGTATAAGTATCGGCTATGCTGAAAGAAGTTTGATTGAGACCTAATAGATTAGGCCTAAAATTTAGGTTCAATGTGTTAGGTCCTAAGGATTGAGATGGTTCAGGTTCAATTTAAGTGGAACCTATGGTTCAAGATAGTTTTAGGTCCAATTTAGGTGGAACATAGGGTATGAAATGATTTAGGTTCAATGTAAGCAAAACCTAAAACTCAAGATAATTTAAGATTAATATAAGTAGAACTTAAGATTTAATATTGTTTAGGTTCAATTTGGGTAGAACCTAAGGATTAAAGATAGTTTTAGGTCCAATTTAGGTAGGACCCAAGGTATGAAGTGGTTTAGGTTCAATGTAGGTAGAACCTAAGGTTAGAGATGATTTAAGTCCAATGTAGGTAAGACATAGAGTATATATCTGATGTAAGTTAGATCTAAAGAAGTTTTGTTAAGTCTAATATAAGTCAAACATAGAATTTAGTTAAGTATAATGTAGATTAGAATTTGAGTTGACTTAGGTTCAATTTGGGTTGAACCTAAGGTTTGAATTGATTTAGGTTGACTTAAGTTGACTTATATTCAATTTAGATTGAACCTAAGGTTTCGGTTGACTTAGGTTTACTTTGGGTTGAACCTAGAGTTTAGGTTGATTTAAGTTGATTAAGCCTAATCTAAGTAAGGCTTAACAGGTTCAATTAGTTCTAATTAGGGTTAGACCTAATTAGGGTTTAGTTTACTTAAGCATAATGTAAGTAAGGCTTAATAGGTTTAATTAGGTCTAATTAGAGTTAGACAAAACGAGGGTTTAATTTGACTTAAAACTAATGTAATTAAGGTTTAAGAAGGTTAATTAGGTCTAATAGGGGATTACACCTAATTAGGGTTTGACTTATCTTGAACCTAATGTAATTAAGATTTAATAAGGTTAATTAGGTCTAATAGGAGATTAGACCTAATTTGGGTTCAATTTATGTTAAACCTAATGTAATTAAGGTTAAAAAAGGTTAACTAGATTTAATAAGGGATTAGACCTAATTAGGATTTAATTTATCTTAAACCTAATGTAATTAAGGTTTAAGAAGATTGATTAGGTCTAATAGGGCATAGACCTAATTAGAGTTTAACTTGACTTAAACCTAATGTAATTAAGGTTTAAGAAGATTAATTAGGTCTAATGGAGGATTTGACCTAATTAGGGTTAGGGTTTAATTTTGACTTAAACCTAATGTAATTAAGATTTAACAAGGTTAATTAGGTCTATTAGGGGATTAGATCTAATTAGGGTTTATATTGACTTAAACCTAACGGAATTATGGTTTAAGAATGTTAATTAGGTATAATAAGGGATTATACCTAATTATGATTTAATTTAACTTAAACCTAACGTACTTAAGGTTTAAGAAGATTAATTAGGTCTAATAGGGGTTTAGACCTAATTAGGGTTTAATTTGACTTAAACCAAATGTAATTAAGGTATAAGAAGATTAATTAGGAATAATAGAGGATTAGACCTAATTAGGGTTTAATTTTACTGAAACGTAATGTAATTAAGGTTTAAGAAGGTTAATTAGGTTGAATAGAGCATTAAACCTAATTAGGGTTTGACTTATCTTATGTAATTAAGACTTAAGAAGGTTAATTAGGTCTAATAGAAGATTAGACCTATTTAGGGTTTAATTTATCTTAAACTTAATGTAATTAAGGTTTAATAAGGTTAATTAGGTTTAATAGGGGATTAAACCTATGTAGGACTTAAGTTATCTCAAACCTAATGTAACTAAGATTTAAGAGGATTAATTAGGTCTAATAGGGTATTAGACCTAATTAGGGTTTAATTTGACTTAAATCTAATGTAATTAAGGTTTAAGAAGATTAATTAGGTTTAATAGAGGATTTGACCTAATTAGGGTTTAATTTTAACTTAAACATAATGTAATTGAGGTTTAAGAAGGTTCATTAGGTCTATTAGAGGATTAGACCTAATTACGGTTTATATTCACTTAAACTTAATGTAATTAAGGTTTAAGAAGGTTAAATAGGTCTAATAAGGGATTATACCTAATTAAGATTTAATTTAACTTAAACCTAATGTACTAAAGGTTTAAGAAGATTAATTAGGTCGAATAGGAGATTAGACCTAACTAGGTTTTAATTTGACTTAAACCTAATGTAATTTAGGTTTAAAAAGATTAATCAGGTCAAATAGGGGATTAGACCTAAGTAGGGTTTAATTTGACTTTAACATAATATAATTAAGGTTCAAGAAGGTTAATTAGGTCTAATAGGGGATTAGATCTAACTAGTTAATTTGACTTAACCCTAATGTAATTAAAGTTTAAGAAGGTTAATTAGGTTTAATAGGGGATTAGACCTAATTAGGGTTTAATATATCTTAAATCTAATTTAATTAAGTTTTAAGAAGTTTAATTAGGTCTAATAAAGGATTAGACCTAATTAGGGTTAAATTTGACTTAAACCTAATGTAATTAAGGTTTAAGAAGGTTAATTAGGTCTAATAGAGGATTTGATCTAATTAGGGTTTAATTTATCTTAAACATAGTGTAATTAAGGTTTAAGAAGATTAATTAAGTCTAATAGGGGATTAGATCTAATTAGGGTTTAATTTGACTTAAACCTAATGTACTTACGGTTTAAGAAGCTTAATTAGGTTGAAAAAGGGATTAGACTTAATTAGGGTTTAATTTGACTTAAACCAAATGTGATTAGGGTTTAAGAAGGTTAATTAGGTCTAACAGGGGATTAGACCTAGTTAGGTTTTCATTTATCTAAAACCTAATGTGATTAAGGTTTAAGAAGATTAATTAGGTCTAATAGGGGTTAGACCTAATGAGGGTTTAATTTGTCTTAAACCTAATGTCATTAAGGTTTAAGAAGATTAATTAGGACTAATAAGGGACTAGGCCTAAATAAAGTTTAATTTATCTTAAACCTAATGTAATTATGGTTTAAGAAGATTGATTAAACCTAATTAAATTAATTAGGATTTAAAGGTTTATGTTGTGTTTAAACCTAACTTAAATAAGACTTAGGAGTTCATCTTAGCTTTAAAGTGAATTAAGCCTAGAGATTAGGATTTGATTAATTCTAATAATCCTTTTAGGGAGAAAAAAATATAGGGTTCAAATTGGAATTTTCAATTTTACAAATTTTACTCTAAAAGTCTAAGTTTCATTTTAAATTTTTAAATGTTAGGAATTGCATTTTTGGAGTTTTATTTCATTGCCCTCAGATTTCTAACCATTTTTTCAATTTTAATTTCCAATATTTTGATTTTTATAATTATTTTTGAAAATAATTATAAAGTTTGAGGGAAATTAGAGAATATGCCTTCAGAGATCTTCATATCCTTAGAAAAATCTCAAAATATCCCCAAAAGTAAAAAAACAAAATCAATCTCTAAAAATTTTATTCTTTTTGGATTTTTAAATAATTTTTACTAATTAAATTACTCTTTAGAGTAAATAATTAATTAAAAATCGAATATAATTTATTAATTTTAGATTTCAATTTCATAATATTCTTCTCATTTTTCTTAATCTAGGGATATTTTTTATTTTGTTTTTATGATTTTTCTATGCAAAGTTATGAATTTTTGAAGGTTTTAAGTATTTTCTAGAACTACTGAATTCAAAAAATCCTAATTATATATCTATTTGATGTGGCAGCTAACTAGATCATCAGACGCGTCAAATTCACACACGACTTTCTCTGATTCGTGGAGTTTTATGTGTGGTGGCTTGCGTGGCCCTTTGTTTTGTTTATTTCATATGGATAAATATGTGGTCCCGCTCAACCACTACCATTCATTTCCAATATATGGAAAATGAACTACATAAGTTCATCGTCCTTGTAGGACGATAAACCGAGAACCATTCATGTTCAAGCATCAATTTCTTGCTCATTTTTTTATGAAACTTCATGGAAATTGTTTCAAAAGCTTCATCTCATTATAAAGAACAAATCCATATGGCTACTTAGTAATGGTTTGATAGTTTTATTCATAATGTCCCAAATCTGAGTGTAGAATTAGGGTTTGCAACACCTAGTCCAAAGAGTTGTGGCCTAAATTGGGTTTGATGAAAACATTTGCTTGGTCCTTGCAAAGCTTCTCCCTTGCTCAATTTGGAGTGAGGTTGGGTCTGGTTATGTCCATGGTGAAAAACCTCCCACGGTTTCATCTAGCGCTGGCTTGGAGCACTCGAGAAGAGCCAATTTTGATTGGAACCTTCTTCATGAGATTCAATGATGATGTTGGGATAGTTTGATTGAATATTTAAAGGGTTTTGTGCTAATCTGAAAACTATCCTATTTTTCGAGTGAGAAATTGGAGCAACTCAGTAAGTTTCAGAGGATGAAACTATGAGGAATCAGATGCTTAGGGGATGAGGAACAATTCTAGTGTTAAGTGTTTTTGGATTTGAGGTCTGTATCAAGGATTTTTTTTTTGTCTCAGGTTGGCTCATTTATAGTCTTTAGAGGTGGTTATGGAGCTTGGAATTAATTGGAGGGGCTTGGTGGTAGCTCATGATGGCTGAAGATAAATTTTATGGCTATGGATAACCATTGTTGAGCCTTCCTAAGTCATTCTCATGATATATCTTTCATTAGGGTAAGAATTTGGTTATGGCCTTGGCTTCATTCCATTAGGGAATAATGAGGTGGAGAGGGGCCCAATAAGTGAGCTGATTTGAACCCATCCACCTCATCTTATGAATTTAAGAGAGAATGACACCTTGCCTTCCTCATAATGAGTTTTGACTTTGGTCAAAAATGGTGGGCTCATGGGTTTGTAGGTAAGTTACCCATATCATGATGGGTATTAATCGGTCATGGGTGGCCCATTATTAATAGGCCAAAGATTTGATTAATGTTTAAGTGTAATATATAGGTTTAAGATTGCCATGGGCTTAATTTGTCATGGATTAAGACCATATTTTTAGACTTAAATCCTAAGTCTAATAAAATTTAATTTCACCCTCTTTAATTAAATAAATGATTATTTAATTGAGAGAATAAATTAATTTGATTAAAAGATCATATTTTGATAAAAAATGGTGGAGTTGACCAAGTCTAACCAGTTGACCAAAAAGTTTGACTATGATGGTCAAGTTCACCATATGGTGATGTCTTGACCATATAGTGATCGTTTGAGTCTATGGTTGCCAAATGGTCTAGTTTGACCATTGGGTCTAAGATTGACTATTTTGACCAAAAAATTAACCAATGTGGTCTATGGTTGACCAAATGGTCCAATTTGACCAATTTAGCGTTTGGATTGATCAAATGGTCCAGTTTGACCAAATTGATGTTTGAATTGAACAAATGGTTCAGTTTGACCAATTTGGTGTTTGAGTTGACCAAATGTTCCAATTTTACTATTTTGGTGTTTGAGTTAACCAAATGTTCCAGTTTGACCATTTTGGTTTTGGGTTGACCAAATGGTCCAATTTGACTGATTTGCTGTTTGAGTTCACCAAATAATCCAATTTGACCAATTTAGTGTTTGGGTTTACCAAAGGATCTGGTTTGACCAAATGGACCCCATGACCTAAAATTAGGGTTCACTAAAGTTTGGGTTTAAAAGGATTCACTAAAGTTTTATCCTAAATTTTAGGGTTTGCGAACCCTTGATGAGATTTAAGGAGTCAGTATTGGTAGACTTCCTTCTCAAAAAAGGACTATGAATGTCATTCAAAAATGGACTTTTACAAAAGTGAGGTCAACAAATGGGACCTCAATATGTGTGGAATTCTGAATAAGTATGCCACACATATTAAAGTTGACCGAAATAATCTAGATAACTAACAAAGCTATCATTTTGTCAGTGTCTGTAAAGAAGAATGCAATTTTAAAGTTTGCTGGAGAGAGTCATATGGAGCAAGCAAACTATTGGAAAGCTATGGTTCCATGTCAGAATTATTTTATATCCAATAGTATGAGAGAAAAATAGATGTCATATTCCACTTAAGGAGGTCTTATACCATACTCAAAAGTGTCAAATGCCGGTATGTCGATCTTGGGAAAGAATGCAATGAGAATTATATCCTATCCCAAAGGAAAAGTTAAAGGAAAGCCATAATTCCATGTCAAGAAGGTCTTACATCCTGTAACAAGAGAGAGAGTGGATACCATATTCCATCAAAGGAATTTTTCTACCATTTCTTCAAGATTTCAAATGCTGGCTTTGGGAAGGAATGCAAGGAGACTTATATGCTTTCCCAAAGAAAAAAGTTAAAGAAAAACCATAATTCCTTGTCAGAAAGGTCTTACATCCAGTAACAAGAGAGAGAGTGGATATCATATTCCATCAAAGAAAGTTTTATACCATCTCTTAAAGATGTCAATTGCCAGTTTTAGCAAGGAATGCAAGGAGAATTATATCCTTTACTAAAGAAAAATTTAAAAAAAAAACCATAATTCCGTGTTAGAAGGTCTTACATCCAATAAAAAGAGAGAGAGAGAGAGTTGATACTGATCCCGACTTACTACTTATATGCAACAATATAATAATGCCTCTGATTATATTTTCACTTATATTTCCTTACTTTGCAACAGAGTCAAAACTTGATCCTGAAGCAACTAGGAATTTAACTCTTTAATTTATATATTGGGATACTACGCAAGTATACGTATCATTATCAAGAATATATGACTTTTTGATTAAGACCTAAACATCAAACCCACAGAGAAATACACAATATGATCTATTGAACGATAAATTTTCTATTTTAAAAAGATAATTACTTAAACTAGAGATGGATTCATAGTAATTAAAATTTAAATCTTTTTAGTATTTTTGATATTTTGACAAAACAGTAACATTTTAAAAAGATAACTTGAGTTTATGTAAAAGAAAAGCACTGAATTTGAAAAATATATTTCTCCGTATCATGAATCAGTAATAAGAATTTGAATTCTATTGTGGTAGTATGAAAATTATGTTGTCCCAAATAGGAGCAGTTATATTCTTTACCCTTACTAGAGATGCTATAAAGAACATTGGCTAATTTAAAGTTTGAATAGTTCTGAAGACCGGCTAGGCAGGGAAGATTTAAACTCTCACTCTAGAGTTCCCTCGATTCCCTCCACCTGGGGGCTAACATCTCATATCAGAACCTAAAACAATAAACAAAGTTGGGTGCTTTAATCTGTCACTTTAAAGTCCTCTAACTCTACACTCTTCAAAGATTATTTCCCTATTTATTTGCACTAAATTATATGAATTACATTCTCATTCATACAACCTCATGTGATTCTTTCCAATTGTTGACTGAGACAATACCAGCCCGGTTCTTATATGTTCTCACAACAGATTTTAATATCTGGATAGGCCAAATCAAGAAGTAACTGAAGTACATCGATTTAAATCATCACAACTTCCTGAAAATCTCTCCAAAACTCTCTCCTTTTCAACACTTTTTAGAACTTTGAAGCACAATTTAAAAAGACTCAACTTCCTTTTTTATAAATCTTCAAGAGGCACCTTGATAACTCTTTAAAATGTGTCCTAATTTGATGTATTCTCTAAAGGATGCCTCCTTTCATAAGTCTTTTAATAATATTTTCATTTCTAGTGGTCATAACCACCCTCTTTAGCAAATAGATTCCTCAAATACCTCTTCAAAATTTGGCCAAATGAAGAATATGGCCAAATAACTGCCTCTGGGGCTTAAGCGTGGGGCCTAAGGTTCTTAGGCTTGACCTTCTCTGTTTAACTGGCGCTTAAGCACCAGGTCTGGCGCTTAGGCGCCAAAACACTTTAGCACAATTTTCACCTCTTTGCTCCAAATTTGATACTTTTTCACTCCTTTTAATTTTTTTTACTTTTTTACTTGTACCTGAAAGAAAAACACACAAATACCTTCCATTAAAGCACAATATATCAAAAATAGGTATAAAAATGCGTTTAAAAACACTATATATTTTAGGAGTATCAAAATCCCCCAAACTTAAAATATTGTTTGTCCTCAAGTGACACTTCAATCTTTAAAAACTAAATAAGTATGATATGTATATGAGTTTCTGTAGGAGCTACTAAAATTTAGATTTAGAAATAAAGTAGTTCAATTTAGAAAAAATATTCAGTAAATGAGACAAACTTAAAGTTTAGAAATTTTTAATGTTAAGAAAGATGAAAATTTGAGTTCCTATCTAATTTAGAAATATTGTAGATTCTCCAAGTTTAGAATTTAGTCCTTTTATTATTTACACTTAAAAATTTTTATTAAGAATAATTTTACTTACTATATTATATTTTTTAGCTTAAGAGTTTCTCAAGACTTATACTTTAAAGTTCAAATGTCAAACCAATTTTTGATTAGCCACTAGTCTTCAAGCTTCTCCACCCCTACTTTCCTTTTTTTCTCTTCTTTTTCTCTTTATTTTCTTTATTTTCTCTTTTCTTTTTCTTTTTCTTTTTCTTTTTCAGGCATGGATTATTATATCTGGATAGACCTTTAATGGTTTTGAATTTCACTTCTCCTTTCCTAAATCAAAGTCTTTATATAAATCTTTTACTTATAAATCTAATAATATTTTTAAAAATTATTTTCAACAAAAGAAATTTAAGTATTAAAAATAAAAGTTTAAATTTCTAAATTTTTCAAAATACAAATTTTCTTACTAAAGATAGTTACTTATATTAAACATTTTCTACACTAAAAACTTTTAACTTAAAGTTATTCTTCATTACTAAAAGTTTCAACTAAATTTTCTTACTCATTTCTAAAATCAAATTTTACTTCCCTAATATAACTTCATATACATGATCATTTTTTATTTTAAAATCAAATTCACTTGTAACACATCCAAGAACAAATAAAATTCAAGTTTTGAAATTATTTTTCATTCCCCTCCAAACATAAGTTTTTAACAAATTAAGCAGTTTAGTAGCAGATATATATAAGCAGGAATGAAAATTAAAAGAACACGCTTACAAAAATTTTTATATCTTAAGTATACAAGTATAAAACTAAAAATAGGAGAAAAATTAATTTTTGATTAATTTTCTATCATTTTCATTTTATTTAACATGTAAAGATTTAGTAGACTTCTAAGTAGTGGGTACAAACATAAAAATAAACTAACACACTAACTTTGACTTCACAGTCTCAACATAAAAATAAACACAGTAACAAGATAAAAGAAAAAAACAGGGTAGCAGTTTTCTGAGTTTAAATTTTTAAAATTAAAGTTAACAAGATTTTCAACTTTTCAAAAGATATAGAATCAAGTTCAATCCTTAACTAACTAAAACAGTACTAAACACAGAACTATAGTTACTACCCTAGCATTTTAAAATGAACTACTAACAAAACACAACATCACAATATAATTAAAAAAAATAATAGTCTCATTCATCACAAAATCTAAACTAACACACAAACATACATGTCTGAGTTCTAAAGCATAAAAACACATCACATCACATGTCTCAAGTCCAAATAAACACATAAATGCAAATGTAGCTATGCAGACTACATAGTCCTTATCATAATACAAACATAAAAATAAATCTCATAGTCCTACTCATCATTCTCAGAATCACCGTTGTCCCAAACATCTGTAGGCTCGTAATCAGGGTACTTTTGATATGGAGGAAATTGTACCCCTGGGTTACCCCTAATGAGGCTCTCCAAAGATGAGTGAAATTTCTCTTCATAATCACTTTTTCTTCCGTTATACCTATCAGTATGTTTTGCAAAAAGTTCTAAATTCTGAACTTTATCAGCGATATAATTAATATTGTTTATCATCCTCTGTAATAATTGATCTTGCGTCTCTATAGACTCACCTCTAGAAGTAGAAGCATGTGAGGTAGATGGTCTAGATGTAGAAGAAGTAGAGGTAAAAGCAGCAGACATTTCCATTCCATAGCTTCTTGAAAATCCTCCTTTCCAGCCAAAAATAGAATGTTCAGAATAAGTTTTCACATTCCCCTTTGTAATATGCTTTAGAGGCAATAGTACTTCCTCCTAGCTATCATATCTTACTCCAGCCTGCTCACATAAAGAAAAGATCAAGGAAGCAAATCCCAGACCTACAGTAGTAGCAGCAGTGACAGAATTGATGATAGTCTGATATATCAAAGCTCCTAGGTTGATGAGCTTTCCTTCGTAGATAAAATAATTTAACATTACTTTCTCTGGTAACTTTGCTAAGATGATTTGTTGGTAATGGATGGGCAGAAATAAAATAGTGTCATGCCTTCAAAGGTGCACTTAATTTTGATGTGGAAAAATTGACTCTCCTCTCGTTTGTGATCTTCCAGAGTCCTCTTCGAACAGCCAAATAAGAGATAATCTCATCTAGCTCCATCTCATTTGGACTATAATTCACATAAAAATATAAAGTATCCAGTGGTAAATGGTATAACAAATTGATTACCTCCAGTGAAAAAGGTACCAACTTTCCTTGAACCATGACTCTATAGTCTTCAGCTTTAGGGAGGTTTGCATAGAACTCACTAATAACAAATATAGCTGCAATAGTGGAAAAATAATAGAATCATTCCCACTATCGGTGAACGATTAGATCTTCCACAGATCCAGCTGGATTCTTAAAAGAAAGCTCCTTGATAAGCTTTCATGATTGCATCGCATCACTGTACCTATCTTGAGCTTTTGAACTCGCAAATTTGCTTGAATCAAAAGGGTTCTTTCCTTTACTCCTTTTCATTCTTGGTGTCATTCTAAAATTTTATAAAACTCCAAAAAGTAACTTCAAAAATCATGTCTAAACTACTAAACTAAACTTCCAAAAGCTTAAACTACGCTTCCTATGCAATTTCCATAGATTTTTTTCATTTTTCACCATGAATAGTGAATTTTCAAATTCTTCCAAATGTACTCAAAATACATGGTGAAAATCCAAAATATTTACATAGAAGAAAAGCTCTTACCTTAAGAAATCTGAATCTAGCAATTTTTTCTTGATTCCACCAAGAAATCTCCAGCTAATAGTGTGCCCTAGCTCTCCAAAATCACGATTTCAAGAGGTTGAAGGTGACGAGAAGGTGAAAAATGGAGATTTTCGGGTTAATTTTTCACTTTTAATCGAACTGGTTTTTGTGAACTGACGCTTAAGCGAGGATAAGTGGTGCTTAGGCGCCTGCCTCTCAGGTTACTTCGCGCTTAAGCACAAGATGTGGCGCTTAGGTGCCAGTGCACGATTTTTAAAATTTTTGACCTAAGTAAAATGCACTAATTGCCTAAGTATAGCACCCCTAAATGGTCTCAAAACACTTAAATGACTATTTTCATCTCCTTTAACTCTCCTCTCTCTCAAAATTCTCTATATAACTCAATTCAATTTGAGGCTAAAAATAACGTTAATTTTCACACAAACAAACGTATATTTTCATTCACAAGCAATTATAAATGTATATAACTTTTAATTCTCACTCCAAATAGTCTTGAATAAGAAAATTTTCTAAGCACGAACACTTAACAAACATTCACAATTAAACACATAAAAGTATAAACAGTAAAAAGCAAGACTGAAACACTAACACATAAACACAATGACTCATAACAAACAAACTCAGACATAGAACTTAATTCCACTCTTCATTTGATGGGACAAACTCCTGTCTTTCATTAGTCTCTCTTGGGGTAATATAAAGTTGATAAAATGCACGGTGGTGACGAGCTCTGATACTATTATCTTCAATCCATTTCTGCTTAAGAAACATATACTTATTCGCTTCCTCTATATAACTAGTGTGGCTAAATTGCATTTTCAATTGCCATCCAATATGCTCAAGATGTGCATGAATCTTAATTACCTTGGTCTTAAGTAAAGCCATAGTATTCTCAATTTTGTTGATCTTTTCCGATATTCCTTCCATACTAACAGCTAAGAAACCGTTATACATCTCTTATGCACTTTGACTAATGAATCTCTTTCTCATGATCTTTTCCTTCTTTAAATCCATCTCCCATGAAAGCATCTTATCAAAATCTCTCTCTCTCTTATACACTTTAGGGCTGAAAATGATTTTGGGCAAAATTCCTTCACTAAACCCTCTATTTATAATCCTAAATCTCTCTAATAACTTCTAGACATGTCTTAGAACTGCCTTGTCACGTTTTTTACAAACTAATTTGTGGTTAAAGCTTCTAGAATCTTAATTTAGCACATGTTTCTTAACTATCTTGCTTAAGTGCCAGTGTACATTTTTGCACTAGTCAACTAAACGTCTAAATTCTCATTATAACATGTCTAGGTTATTAAATAAAGTCTTAAAATCAATGCTAACACATAAAAGTCTCAAAAATACTACCCCAATTTTCTTAATCACTCACAAACAACATTCAGAGGAAAATACACTGATAACTAAGAGTTGCCTACCACAAAGGGCTTGGTTTAGCGTAGTCAGGCTAACGTAACCAGTGCTTATTTTCATTGACCCAACATCGTTCCTTCATTAAATTTATGTTGATCCCCTACCAAATATGGTTTCAGTCTATGATCATTCACTTTAAAAACTTTATCAGTCTTATAATCTTTAATATCCACAACTCCATAAGAATAAAATTTTTTCACAACAAATGAGCCTATCCACCTTGACTTAAGTTTTCCTCGAAGTAATCTTAACCCTGCATTATATAGAAAAACTAGTTGCCCTAGCTGAAAATTTTTAGTAACAATCCTTTGATCATGCTAATTCTTCATCTTTTCTTTGTAAATCTTAGCACTTTCATAAGATTCATTCCTTATATCTTCAAGTTCATTTAATTGCAATAATCTTTTTCAGTAGCATCTTTTAAATTTAAAGTGAACTTTTTAATCACCCAATATGCTTTATGCTCTAATTCAACTGGTAAGTTACAA
>NEWO01001482.1:43495-61220 GCA_003013225.1 Phalaenopsis aphrodite | reverse complement strand
GGTGATCCCCAAACTAATTATTTTATACCATTTAGATAATAACAAGTTTAAACTCAAATGAATTAGCCAATATAGTAGATTTTTTAATACTACAATGAAGTTCATCTGCAGTAAGGTTGACAAAATCTCTTAAAGGTCTAAACTCTCGATGAATTTCAGCATTTTGATCATTTTTGTTTGCCATTTCTGCAATTTTTTTGGATTTTTCTGATTTTTCTAACAATTCTATCTAATTCAGAATCGTAGGGCTCTAGTCCTTCATAACCTGAACTACACATACACTAACATAAAATAAAATAAAACTAAACACATACAAAATAAAATACAACAACTTAAAGTTTAAATAAGACTTTCTAAAAATAGAAAATTTCTTTTAAATCAATAGATTCTTTATAATTTTCACTTCACTTTCCCGACAATGGTGCCAAAAACTTGATCCCTAAATTGCTTATATGCAACAGTATAACAATAATTTTGAGTATATTTTTAACTTATAATTCCTTATTTCATAATAAAACCAAAAACTTGATCCTAGAAAAAACAAAGAATTTAACTTTTAATTTATATATATTGGGATACTATAGAAGTATACGTATCGTTATCAAGTAATATAGAACTTTTTGAATAAAACCTGAGTATCGAACCCACAAGAAAGATATGCAATACGCACTTTTTGGAAAACTTTCTATTTTTAAAAAGACAATTATTTAAACTAAAGACATTTTTGTAGTAAAAAAAGTTTAAATATTTTTGGTAATTTTAATATTTTGACAAAAACAAAACAAGATTAAAAAGATAACTTGAGTTTTTGTAGAAGAAAAGCAGTAAATATGAAAATATCTTTCTGCTTATCATGAATTAATAATAAGTATAAGAATTCTCTTGTGGAAGTATGCATATTGTGTTGTGCTAAATAGGAGCAAAAATATTTTTTACTCTTACTAGAGATGCTGTAAAGAACATTGGCTAATTTAAACTTTGAATAGCTTTGAAGACTGGCTAGGCAGAGAAGATACTAGCTCTCACTCTAGAGTTCCCTCGATTCCCTCCACCTGGGGGCTAACATCTCGTATCGGAACCTAAAACAATAAACCAAGTTGGGGGCTTTGACCTATCACTTTAAAGTCCTCTAACTCTACACTTGTCAATGAATATTTGCCTATTTATTTGCACTCAATCATATGAACTACATTCTCATTCATATAATCTCATGTGATTCTTTCCAATTGTTGATTGAGACAACACCAGCCCGGTTATTACATGTTCTCACAACAAATTTTAATATCTGGATTGGCCAAATCAAAAAGAAAATGAAGTACATAGATTTAAATCATAAGAACTTCTTCCAACATTAAAGATCAATACTCTCCACAAATTCCATCCAACACTTAATTACTTATCATTTTAAGAAGAAAGATAATGAAAACTACTTAGAATTCATGGATAAAATAAAACCACACTTTATTTTAAAAGTAGAAATCATTGTCAAACCAACAACAAGTCTTAATTAAAACCAAAAGTAGTCTAAAACAAAAGATTAAAACTTATCTCAAGTCCTCCACCAAAATCTTGAAGTTCCTTTGAATCTCTTTTCTTTTACAACACTCTCAATATAAAACTAAAATAAAATGAAAAAATATGTGGTGTCTGAAAATCTCTCCAACTAACTCCCCAATTTTAGAACTTTCAAAACTTTTCCAGTACTTTCAGGACCCCTTTCAAAGTCTCAATCTTCCTTTTTTATAATTCTCTAAAAGGTGCCTTGGTATCTCTTCAAAATGTGTTTTGATTCGATGTATTTCCCCAAGAGATGCATCCTTTCGCCATATTTTTTGTCCATGGTGGTTGTAACCACCTATTAAGCCAATAGATGCCTCAAAAAACTCTTTAAAATTTGTAAAATCTGAATTTACTCATCCAAGAACTGCCACTGGCACTTAAGCCCAGGGCCTCTAGCGCTTAGGCACGGTCTTCTCTATTTAATCGGCGCTTAAACACTGGATCTAACGCTTAGGCGCCAAAACACTTTTACATATTTTTCACCTATTTGCTCCAAATTTGATCCTTTTCACTCCTTTAAGCATTTTTCACCATTTTACCTGTACCTGAAAGAAAAACACAAAAATACCTTCCATTAAAGCGCAATATCTCAAAAATAGGTATAAAAATGTGTCTAAAAACACTATATATTTTAGGCATATCACACGCCACTCATTAATATTGAACAATTTTTCATCTGGAAAATGTTCATTAAATTCTTTTTCAAAATGGAGTGGTTTTTCTAACTCAAGCCTGGATAAATGATCAGCAATTTGATTTTCAATTCCCTTTCGATCTACTATTTCAAAATCAAATTCTTGCAAAAGAAGAATCCATCTTATAAGTCTAGGTTTAGCATCCTTCTTTTTCATTAAGTACTTAATAGAAGAATGATCTGTATGCAATGCACAATAAGTTCCAATTAAATATGATCAAAATTTATCAAAGGCATATACTAATTCTAGTAACACTTTTTCAATGGTTGTATAATTAATTTTAGTTTCATTAAGAGTTTTACTAGCATAGTAAATTACTTTAAAAATTTTATCATATCTTTGTCCTAAAACTGCTCCAATAGCATAATCATTAGCATCACACATCAATTCAAAAGGTTTTCCCCAATCTGGTGAAATTATAATTGGTGCAGTGACTAATTTTTATTTTAATAATTCAAAAGCTTTTAGGCATTCCTTATTAAAATTGAAAATTGTATTTTTCTCCAGTTAATGACATTAAAATTTAACAATTTTTTAGAAGTCTTTAATATATCGTATGAGAATCCAGCACATCCTTAAAAACTCCTAATTCCCTTACATTTGTTGGATAAGGTAAATTAGTGATCATTTGAATTTTTGCAGGATTTACTTCCATACCATTTTTTGATATTTTATGTCATAATATAATTCCTCTTGCTATCATAAATTGGCATTTTTTCCAATTAAAGACTAAATTTATTTCTTCACAGCACTTAAGAACTTCTGATAAATGTTCTAAACATGAGTCAAATGAAGTTCCAAACACTAAAAAATCATCAATAAATACTTCAATCTCTTTTTCAATTAAATCATAAAAATTGTCATCATATATCTTTGAAATGTAGCAGGGGCATTACATAAACCAAAAGGCATTCTTCTAAAAGAAAAAGTACCATAAGGACTGATAAAAGTAGTTTTCTCTTGATCCTCAGGAGTTATTTAAATTTGGTGATAACCAGTATATCCATCCAGACAACAAAAGTATTTATGCCCAGCTAGTCTATCCAACATTTAATTTAGAAAGGGTAGTGGAAAATGATCTTTCCTAGTGGCAAGATTAATTTTCTATAATCAATGCATATTCGCCACCCTATAACTTGTCTAATAGTTGTTAATTCATTATGTTCATTCGCAGTCACACTTACTCCCCCTTTCTTAGGAACACAATGATTTGGACTAACCCATGCACTATCTCAAATAGGATAGATAATTCTAGCATCTAACCACTTTAAAATTTCTTTCTTAACAACGTCTTTCATAACAGGATTCAATCTCCTTTGAAGATCAACCTTGGGTTTGCAGTTCTCTTCCATATGAATTCTATGAATACAAATTGAAGGACTGATTCCTTTAAGATCAGCTATTGTCCATCCAAAGGCTTTCTTAAAATTCTTCAGAATTTTCATCAATCTATCTTCTTCTTCCATCGTTAACTTCAAGGAAATTATAACCTGTAAAGTAGAGGAATCTCCTGAAAAGGCATACTTTAAATGATCAGAAAGTAACTTCAACTTAAGTTCTAAGGTTTTTTCAATTGATGGACAAAATGATTTATCTTTGTCTATCGTGTCCAAAATTTCCAAAACTTTCTCGAACATAGATTGAATCTTCCTTAAACAGATCTTCACATTGATCTAATTCCTCTTCTAACTCATGTTCTAAATCATGTACTTCAGATTTTTTTTCATAATTAGTTCTGAAATGGCATTCACTCATATATCTTATAACATCAATTGTATAACATTTATCATCTTTACCTTTTGCAGGTATTTCATTTATCTTGAAATGTTAAAAGTAACAATTTGATCATTGACGCACATTATTAATTACCCTTTCTACACATCTATCATTGCTCGTTCTGTGGCTAGGAAAGGTCTCCCCAAAATGATAGGTATCTCTTTATCTTCCGCCATATCTAGCATAATAAAATTAATAGAAAGCATATAACCTTTACACTAGTAGGGTTTATTTCTCCTAATCCCATTCTTTTGAATATTGATAATAGCATCAGGTTAATGCTTGCACCTAAATCACATAAAGCTTTCCCATAAAATCTGTCTCCTATTGCACATGTAATTGTAAAGCTACTAGGATCTTTAAGCTTTTTAGAAAGCTTCTTCTGAATTATAGCACTACACTCCTTACTAAGTGCAACAGTTTCATTATCTTCAAACTTCCTTTTTCTGTTGAGAATATCCTTTATAAATTTAACATAGCTCGACATTTGTTTTAAGGCTTCAACAAATAGAATATTAATTGTAAGCTTCTTAAAAATCTCCAGAAGTTTTGAAAATTGCTTATCCAACTTCTATTGATGAAGTCTCTGAGGAAATGGTTGCAGTGATTTTTCTAAATTAATTTTAAGTGGAGAAATAGGACTTTCAGAAGCTTTCAGAGCGCCCTCTTTTGATTCTTTAATTTCTTCTCTCTCTACTTCAGTTTCTTTTTGAATCCTACCTTCCAACTCTCTTTTGCTTCTAAGTTGAACTGGTTTTACTTGCTCTTTATTCTCTTCTTTCAAATTTGTTTCAGTATTACTGGGAAGTGTTCTTTGGGATCTATTCCTTAATGAATTTGAGATTTTTCCAAGTTGATTCTCAATATTTTTATTTGTAGCTCCTTGACTTTGTAACTGATTTCCCATTTATAACATCACTTCTTCTATAGATAACTTCTTCTCCTTAAATTGTGTATTACTGTTGAAACCTAGAGAATAAGATGATCTATAATTATTATTCCCTTGGTTGTTCCAATTTTTTAATAGATTTCCTTGATTGTTCCCCCATTGTTGATTATTACCACCCATAGTATTATTCCAATTAAAGTTGGGATGGTTCTTCCAACCTTTGTTATAATAATTTGAATATGGGTTATTCTGCTTGTTATTTATAGCAATCAGAGTTTCTAATGATGTTTGAGAATTTACCATTTAGCCTAATTAATTCTCTTCAATCATGGAAATTGGTTGAGAAAATTTCATTCCAAATAGGTCAAACTTCCTTGAAACTACAGCAACTTGATTTGCTAACATAGTAAATGCATCAGATTCATGAATATTGGCTACTTTCTTTAGATGCACCTTCCCAGAAATCCATTGAAAATTATTGGTAGTCATTTCTTCGATTAAAGCATAAGCGTCATGAAATGGTTTTGACATCTTTGAATCACCAGCAGCGACATCGATAATAGATCTAAGAGATCCAACTAATCCATTATAAAAATTTTAAATTATTAACCAATCTGGTATAACATGGTTTGGATACTTTCTTAAGAGTTTTTTAAATCGTTCTTATGCTTCATAAATAAATTCTCCTTTAAACTGATTAAAAGAAGTAATATCATTTCTAAGCTTTGCAGTTTTTTATTGCGGAAAATACTTAGCATTAAATTTCTATGCTAAATCACCCCAAGTTATGATAAATCCAGGTGCTAATGAATTTAACCACATCTTAGCTTTATCCCTTAGTGAGAAAGAAAATATCCTAAGACTTATGGCATCATCTAATACACCATCATACTTAAATGTAGGGCACAATTCTAAAAAATTAGCAAGATGTAAATTTGAATCTTCAGTTGGTGATACCCCAAACTAATTATTTGATACTATTTGGATAATAACATGTTTAAGCTCAAATGAATTAGCCACTACAGTAGATTTTTGAATACTACAATGAATTTCATCTACAATAGAGTTGGCATAATCTCTTAAAGGTTTAAACTCTTGTTGAATTTCAGCATTTTGATTTTTTTTATTTGTCATTTCTGTAATTTTTTTAGTTCTTTCAAGATTTTTTATTTTTCTGATGTTTTTAACAGTTCTCTCTAATTCAGAATTGTAGGGCACTAGTCCTTCAGAACCTGAACTATGCATACACAAACCGAAAATAAAAATAAAATAAAACACACAAAATAAAATACAATAATTGTTAAAGTTTAAATAAAACTTTCTAAAAATAGAAATTTGCTTTTAAATCAATTAATTTCCCCTACAACGGTGCTAAAAAACTTAATCCCGACTTACTACTTATATGCAATAGTATAATAATGTCTCTAATCATATTTTCACTCATATTTCCTTACTTTGCAATAGAGTTAAAACTTGATCCTAACTCTTTAATTTATATATTGGGATTACTCAAGTATATGTATCGTTATCAAATAATATAGGACTTTTTGATTAAGACCTGAATATTGAACCCACCGGGAAATATGCAAAATGCTCTATTGAACGATAATTTTTTTTATTTTAAAAAGACAATTACTTAAACTAGAGATGCATTTGTAGTAATTAAAATTCAAATCTTTTTGGTATTTTTGTTATTTTAAGAAAACAGTAAAAATTTAAAAATATAACTTTAGTTTATGTAAAAGAGAAGCACTAAATTTGAAAATATCTTTCTCTTTATCCTGAATTAGTAATAAACATAAGAATTCTGCTGTGGTAGTATGCAAATTGTGCTGTGCCAAATAGAAGAAATTATATTCTTTACCCTTATTAGAGATGCTAAAGAACATTGGCTAATTGAAAGTTTGAATAGTTCTGAAGACCGACTAGGCAAGGAAGATATCAGCTCTCACTCTAGAGTTCCCTCAATTCCCTCCACCTAGGGGCTAATATCTTGTATCAGAACCTAAAACAATAAACCAAGTTGAGGGCTTTAACATGTCACTTTAAAGTCCTCTAACTCTACACCCTTCAAAGATTATTCCTTGTTTATTTGCACTAAATCATATGAATTACATTCTCATTCATTCAACCTCATGTGATTCTTTCCAATTTTTGACTGAGACAATACCAGCCCGGTTCTTACATGTTCTTACAATAAATTTTAACATCTGGATAGGCCAAATCAAGAAGTAAATGAAGTACATGGATTTAAATAATCACAACTTCTTCCAACATTAAAGATCAATACTCTCCGCAACTTTCATCCAACACTTTAATTACTTATCATTTTAAGGAGAAATATAAAGAAAACTACTCAGAATCCATGGCGAAAACAAAACTACACTTTAGTCTAAAAGTAGAAATCATTATTAAACCAACAAGAAGTCTTGATTAAAACCAAAAGTAGTTCAAAACAAAAGATAAAAACTTATCTCAAATCCTCCACCAAACTCTTGAACTTCCTTTGAATCTCTTTTCTTTTACAACACTCTCAAAATAAACTAAAAACAAAAAGGATAAAGTAAATTTGTGGTGCCTGAAAATCTCTCCAAAACTTTCTCTTTTCCAACACTTTTTAAGAACTTTCAAGCACACTTTAAAAAGTCTCAACTTCCTTCTTTTATAAATCTTCAAGAGGTGCCTTGATAACTCTTCAAAAGGTGTCCCAATTCGATGTATTCTCTAAAGGATGTCTCCTTTTTTAATTCTTTTAATAATATTTTCATTTCTAGTGGTCGTAATCAACCAATAGGTGCCTCAAATACCTCTTCAAAATTTGTCCAAATGAAGAAAACCGCCAAATAACTGCCTTTAGCGCTTAAGCACAGGGCCTCTAGCGCTTAGGCGCGGCCTTCTCTGTTTAACCGGCGCTTTGCACTTAGGTGCCAAAACACTTTAGCACAATTTTCACCTCTTTGCTCCAAATGTGATCCTTTTTCATTCCTTTTAGCATTTTCACCTTTTTTACTTGTACATGAAAGAAAAACACACAAATAACTTCCATTAAAGTGCAATATCTAAGAAAATAGGTATAAAAATGCGTTTAAAAATACTATATATTTTAGGTGTATCAGATACCATATTCCATCAAAGGATGTTTTACGTCATCTCTTAAAGATTTCAAATGTCAGTTTTTGGAAGGAATGTAAGGATACTTATATCCTTTCCCAAAGAAAAAGTTAAAGGAAAGACATAATTTCAAAACATAAAGGTCTTACCTCCAATAACAAGAGAGAAATGTGTGTAACTCACAAAAAATGAATGTATTATTATTTTTAACTTTCAGGTAGTGATTTGATTTCGCAATTCAAGATGTAATTCTTATGTCAACTTTTAGAATTTGAATTTTATTTATTTTGAATTATGTTTTTTTAACTATAGGTGTTAATTTTGGCATTTCTAGACCTGCACAAGCATCATCAACAACTAGAGATTTTATCTTTTATATCAAAACTAGAGTTTTATTTCACAACAAAAGATAACATATGGTGATACAAAGATGTCAACAGTAAATCGTGTACCCTAAACAAAACATCATGACAAGACTGTCAACGAAACATGGCAAAATTTATCAAATTCTACTTTTTGTTATACCACTAATCTCAGATACTACTAGACCATCCATGGATATCTTGCACTTTAAGATACTTTTGGAAACAAATTCCATTGAGTATAAATTAGGTGCTCAGACATTCATAGGGTTATGGTAGCTCCAGAGGTCACAGCCCTTTGATCTCTAGCAAGGGTTGATATCAGCCAGAACACTTTTTAGGATGCATTCTTTGTAAGTTTATTGAGATCTGTTGTCTGCTCACACTTAGAATGCAATGTTTGGCTACGTCAGCTCCATTTCATTGTAGGATTAAAACTGATCCTTGTGGGAGGGGAATCTGAGAGGAACCATGAAATTCTCCTGGACCTATGATTATATTTCTTTCTCAAACATGATAACACATCAGTTCAATAGTGATAATGTACAGAAAGGACTTTCAAAATCATGAATATCAATATGTGGCTGGATACAATCTCCTTCTTCATAGATATTAATAATTCAGTAATCTGGAGTACAAGTGGATGGCATTATGTTCTAAGCTACTAGTTGCTTGATAATCTGGATGATTATTGTAGGCATTGGGTTTACTTACTAATGTTGTAAGATTCCCAGAAGGTTCCAATCTTTGTTCTTAGCATAATTATAACAACTTTCATGTTGGATAGTTACTTTTCCTTTGCCACGTATCCATTTATTAGGTTTGGAGTATGTTCTCTTTTTTAAATATCCCGCTTGTCCACGGTCACGTGCTTCCAACACATGCATGACGATAGCCGTCTATTCATCTTCATAAAAAAATTTAGTGATTAATTGAATTCCTTCAACTATAATGATTATAAGACTATCAATGAGTTTAAATTGTTCAATGTAATGTCGTTTGATAGTTTGAATGTTCTTTAGTTCTTCTTCAAAAATGATTTGTCTATCAGTTGGCTATTTTGATGTTGTAAGGTTAAGAACTGATACATACAGACTTGGTGCAAGGACATCCTTTTAATTCCTTCTTCTTCTTCAAGATCCAAATTTTGAACACCTAGGACAAGTTGTACTTCTCCAGTGTATATTTTGGAGTTAGAAATTGAAGTTCTTCATCATCCTCATCCATAGGCCTTGTGTGTCATTCTTTTTCTTTAAGCCTTTTGAGTCATTTGTTATGGTTTCATTTTGAGTCTGAGTTAATAATGATGTTATATTAATGATCCTAGAAATGGATGCTTCTACAACCCCTTGAGCTGCAAATACTTTCACTAATTTCAATTTTCTAGCATCAATTTTTTGTTTCTGTCATATCAGTTTCACTTTTTCTTTAGTCATACCTTGCTGTAGGGTTTTGAATTCCAGTACAACTAATTTCCCATCTGCTTCTTCTTTATTGATAATAGACAACAGTGACCCACTAAATTATAACTTAACTTATGTCAGATCAAAATCTAAATGAATTCTAGATTCTTTCTCAATGCATCGGCGATCCAACGCCAAACATACACCACTTCGAAAAGTGAATAAAAGCCTGTTGTTTGACAATTTTCCCTTTAAATAACCGGTTAATGTGAACATGTTAGACCTAATTTTAGTTCAGTTTATTAATGTGAAATTAAGAAATTTTATATGAGGAATCATTTAATTTGTTTTAAGAAGTCATGCTCATAAACACCTGTTTAATGAGCAAGAAGGAAATCTAAAAAAGGCAATGTTGAAGGAAATTCAAATTCATTTTATTATTATTTTCCCCAGTTTACAAATGAGTCATTATTTTTTGTGTTGCAAAATATTCTTTTTAATACTATCCAATGATTAGAGGTAAAACTCTTTCTCCCTGACAATCAACCAACTGATAGGATCCTCCTAAATATGTCTTTTTAATAACATACGAACCTCCCACATCTATTCAAATTTTCTACTTATTTTTTGGTGAGCAAGGATAGATCCTCAGAGTGAAGACAAATCCACAATTTGAAATGTCGTAGGGCGAACCAATTTGTCGTGGGATAGTATCATTTTTATTTGATATAATTCAAGATTTTGTTGAGCTTGTAGACACTTGCCTTCTAAACTTTCAAGTTCTTCAAGTCTTAATTTTTTATTTTTGTTATTTTTTTTGCTATTGCAATCCTTAGAGAAGGAAGCTACACTTCAAGTGGCAGTACTACCATAGAACCATATACTGGAGCAAATGGTGTTGATCGTGTTGGTGTTCGGTACGTAGTATGATAGGCCCATAAAGCTTCTATCAATCTTTTGCGCCATTATCTCAGACTGTTAATCAATGTATTTTTCAAAATATGAACCAATATTTTGTTGAAAGATTTGGCTAAACCATTGGCTTTAAAGTAGTAAATTGTTGAATATCTCCAATCTGTCATGTGTCTTTGGATGAAATTGTTCATTTTTGTATTCTTAAAAGCCATTCAATTATCCGAGAAGACAATGTGTGTTTAAAACAGTGAAGGACTAGTCTGCTTTGACTTCACTAAGTGGTATCGCTTCAGCCCATTTGAAGAAGTAATTTGTAGCAGCTAGGATGAATATATGACCTTTAGATGATAGAGGGTCTATGGGGCCCACTATTTCTGTGTCCAACATTCAAACAACTAGGATTCAATTGTCAGATGTAATACATTTGGTGGTTGATAAACTACTACATGCACTTGACATTGATGGCATTTCTTTGAAATTTCAAGACAATAAGTCATCATTGTCAGTCAATAGTATCACATTCTCTTCATTTTCATCTTCATTTTTGGTCCGGATTGGTGTACACCACACATACTTGAAAGAACTTTTTTAATAATCTATTGAGTCTCAAACTAATTTAAACATCTTAAGCACATCTGATCGAAGGATCGTTGATACACCAAAATAATATGTTGTTTTAAGTATACATTTTATGCTCTTTTTTGGTGATATTACACTTTAAAGAAGAGTATTTTCATGTTTTTATTGCAGGTGTAACAATTTTAGGTATTTGGAGTAAAAGTAGGAGAAAAGATGAAATTTGGAGCCAAAACAGCTAATTTCTGGAAACTGATGCAAGTTGCACCAAAACTAAGAACAACGTGGTCTTCAGCAAACTGGCACAAGATGTGTCATTTGACATAGAGCTAGTGCAAGATGCACCAAATTTCGTGCAAGATGGGCTAGAGTTGGCTCAAGATGCGCCAGAGATGACTTTTTGTGGATTATGGTAGTTCAAGATGAATTTTGCGTGAATTTTTGAAGGGACACTTATTCTAAACACCACTTAGAGTAATTTAATGCATCTAGACACTTTGGAAGGTTCTTTTATGAAGGGATATGTCTCTTGGATTAATGAACATGTTTTTTTAATTCAAAAGAGTTGACTTTTGGATATAATTTTGGAGAGAATTTTGAATTCTTTTTGGAGAGAGGCAGCCTTTGATAAAAGAGAAGGAAGTTTAGGGTTCAAGAGAGTTGGACATAGAGAGAGAGAGAGAGAAAGTCAAGGGCTTGGAGATTTTCTTCAAGGATTGTAAGAGGAGAGGGAAAGTGAGAGATTTCTTCTTCATTACACTTCTAAGAGATGATTGAGAGTGCTTGTAAAGAGAGAAAAGGCTTAGAGAGAATTTATAGGGATTTGCTTAGAAAGAATTGTGAGATAAATTGTTCTTTTATTTCTTTTGATTTGTAATTTTGTTTTTATATATGAAATCCATGTTTTATCGTATCCTTCTCATGAATTCTGAGTATTCTTCTTTATCCTTTTCGCTGCTTTAACATATGATTTTTTGAAGAATTGATTTTTTAAAATGGTTTTTAATGTCAATGATTTGTGATGATTTGAACTCTGATCTGCTTTTACTTTTCGATCTGGCCAATTAAAATGTTAAAATGTGTTGATAAACATATGTTCCGAAGGGGGTACAATTTCTACAACATTAGGAGGATCACATTTAATTTCATGGGAAAGTTTTCATCCATGGAGTTAGGTGCAAATAAATATGCAAAATATACTTTGTTGGATGCAGAATTGATGATTTTAAGGTGACAGATTAAAATCCTCAATTTGGTCCAGTTGATTGGAAACTGATGCAAGATTGTTAGCCCTGATGTGAGGGATTTGTGGGAGCTCTGGAGTAGCAGCTGGTATCCTCCCAGCCTAACCATGAAATTAGGGACCAAACTCTGGACTAGTCAATGTTCTTTATGCACTCAAAAGAGGGTAAATAATAGGATTTCTCCTTTTTGGCACAAAATAGTATATATATATATATATATTCAAATGATTTTAATTTTTTTGCAATCCATATACTCATTGTAAATGGGAAGGATGTTTTCTTAAATTTGAACTTTCGATCACAAAAAATTTGTTAGTTTTCGTACGTTTACTTTTAAAAGATTAGCATTTAGTTTAGTTAACTTTATCTTTCAACTGCATTTTAATTAGCATTCACTTGTTACTTAAAATTCAAATTTTGCACTTTACTCTTTATAGTTTTAAAAATTGAACTTTACATTATAATCTTAACAATTTACTTATAGGGATTTCCAACTTCCATGTGGAATGGATATCTAGGACTCCATTAGAGCTCTTTATTACTTGAGTGATACATATACTTGTTTATTTTTAAAAGGTATTTGACCATTTAAAGATTTTTAAAAGATAAATCTTTTTTAACTGAAGTTATTTTTGTTGGGATTAATTTTTATATTTGTTATTATGTCTACCTTGTGTATTTTGTAATATTGAAAAATATTTCCAAAATTAACACACTAAATCCACCCGCATCAAAGTTTTTAGCACAACTATCGAGGAAGTAATGAAAAGTATTGTAAGTTATTTCATAAATTATAGTATTTTTATTTTTAAAACTAAAAAAAAAAATTTTGTAGTTTAGTTTGAATATTTTCCTATTTATGAGTGTTTGCTCATTTTAAATTATTTATTGTGTTTTTTTATGCAAAGTGTAAGATCTAAAAATTTGGTAACTTAAGCTTGAGTTAGAAAGAACCTTAGAAAAATTTGAAAACAATGAAAAGAGATAGATCATATTAGCAAAATGCCTGACAATTTAAGTAATGCTGGAAATGAAAATGAACATCATCAGAGACCCTTAAGAGAATATGTTAATCCTACAATAGACGAAATTCATTTGAGTATACAAAACCTTGCTATAGCTGCTAATTCATTTAAGCTTAAACCTGCTATTATCCAATGGTACAAAATAATCAGTTTGGGGGAACACCAACTGAAGTTCCTAATTTACACCTTGCTAATTTTCATGAATTGTGTGCTACTTCTAAATATGATGGAGTGTCAAATAATGTCGTTAGACTTAGAGTTTTTCTTTTTTCACTCAGGGATAAAGCTAAGATGTGGTTAAACTCGTTAGCACCTAGATCTATCAGAACTTGGGGAGATTTATCACAAAAATTTTTATCTAAATATTTTTTCACCTTAAAAAACTGCTAAGCTTAGAAATGATATTATATTTTTTTTTCAGCTTGAAGGGAAATCAATTTATGAAGCCTAAGAAAGATTTAAAGATCTCCCTATAAAGTGTCCACACCATGCATTGCCAAATTGGCTAATAATTCAAACTTTTAAAATAAATTGGTTGGATCTCTTAGATCGATAATTGACACTGCTATTGGTAGATCATTAAAGTTAAAACCATTCAATAAAGCATATTCTTTAATTGAAGATGTGACTACTAATAATTTTTAATGGCCCTTTGAAAGATTAAATCCAAAAAAGTAGCTAGTATTCATGATTCTGATACAATATCTATGTTAGTTGCACAAATAGCTAATATATCAAAGAAGATAGATCAATATAGAATAAATTATTCTCAGGCATCACCTGTGCTTGAGGAAAACTCATTGCGACAAAGATCGAATCTCAATCTTCTTATGAGACCTTAAATGCAATAAATAGTTGTTCGAATAATCCTTATGCCAATTACTATAATCATGGTTGGAAAAATCATTCAAATTTTAGTTGGAGTAGCAATAATTCTAATGCTAAAAATCCGCAATGGGAAACAACACTGTGAACCCATTAAGAAACTCCAACAGTCAATGAAATACAACCTATAAACCTTATTACCCTCTAGGTTTTAATAATTTGCAGAGTAAGGAGAAAAAATTGTCAATGGAAGAATTGATAATGGAAATGGGGAGTATAAAGTCAAGGAGCTACAATTAGAAACATGGAAAATCAATTAGGATGTATTGCTATCGTACTTAGCAATAAACCTCCAGGAACGTTACCTAGTAATGTTGAAGTAAATTCTAAAGATCAGAAGAAAGAGCAAATTAAGGCATTTAACTGAGAAGTGGAAAAGAATTAAAAAATAGAGTTCAAGAAGAAGTGGAAGTTAAAGTTAAAAATCATGAGGTGGAAAATAAAAAATTTGGTGAAGAATTTCATTTTGTGTCAGAATGCCATATTAAACCAATGAAAATCAATGTAGAGAGACCACCACCTCCATTTCCTCAAAGATTGAAGCAAAAATAGAGATAACCAATTTTCAAATTTTTTAGAAATATTGAGGAAATTAATGATAAATATTTCATTTGTTGAAACTTTGGAATAAATTCCAAGCTATGTGAAGTTTATGAAAGATATACTTAATAAGAAAAGGAAGTTTGTAGATAATGAGACTGTTGCACTTAGTGACGAGTGTATCACTATAATTCCTAAAAAGCTTCCAGAAAAACTTAAAGACCCTAGAAGTTTTACAACTCCTTGTGCTATTGACAAAAGATTTTTTAGAAAAACTTTACGTGATTCAAGAGCCAGTATTAATCTTATTTCATTATCAAATTTCAGAAGGTTGGGTTTAGCATATATTTCACCTACAACTATAACTCTTCACTTCTGATCGTTTGATTACCTATCCTAAAGGAGTTATAAAAGAAGTTTTGGTAAAATTTGATAAATTTATCTTTCCTGTGATTTTTATTGTGTTAGATATGAAGGAAGACAAAGAAATTCCTATCAATTTAAGAAGACCATTCCTTGTCATTGGAAGAGCTTTGATAAATGTGCAGGAAGGAGAACTAACTATGAGAGTTAGTGATCAAGAGATTACATTTAATATTGTAAAATCAATTAGATACCCTGCAATAGAGTAGGAGATTGAATGCTTTAGAATTGATATTAATGAATATCTAAGACATGAATATTTCAAAAAGACATTTGAAAAGGAATTTGAAAAGGAATATGGTATCAAGATGAGGATAAAATTCAAGATGAATCTACAGAAGTGAGTAAAGAAGATTTGGATTATGTTCAGGAAAATTTTGAAATGTTAGATCTTATAGAAAGTAATAAGAATTTGATTTTAACTATGGATAAACCTCCTGAATTAGAACTAAAAACACTTCCTACACATTTGAAGTATGTATTTTTTAGGAGATTTATCAATATTATCTTTTTTAGTATCCTCAGAATTAACTGATGAGCAAGAACAACAAGTTTTGGAAACATTAAGATGTAAGAAAGCCTTTAGATGGACATTAGCTGATATTAAAGAAATCATTCCTTCGATTTATATGCATAGAATTTTATTGGAAGATTAACATGAACCAAGAGCTGATCCTTAAAAGAGATTAAATCATATGATGAAGGAAGGTGTTAAGATAGAAATTTTATAATGGTTAGATGTTGTAATTATATATCTTATTTTAGACAATGTTTGGGTAAGTCCAATTCACTGTGTTCCAAAGAAAAGAGGAGTGACTGTTGTGGCAAATGAAAATAACGAATTAATACCAAAAAGACAAGTCACTACATGACGAATCTGCATAGATTATAGAAAATTACATTCAGCCACCAGGAAGGATTATTTTTCTTTGTCCATTTTGGACCAGATGTTGGATAAGCTAGTTGGGCACAAATATTTTTTTTTAGATGAATATACCAGTTATCATCAAATGTCTATTGCTCCAGAGGATTAGGAGAAAACAACATTTACTAGTCCTTATGGAAAATTTGTTTTTCAGTGAATGGCCTTCAGATTATTTAATGCACCTGTAACATTTTAAAGATGTATGATGTCAATTTTTAATTATTTATATGAAAAAAAGATTGAAGTCTTTATGGATGATTTTTTTGTATTTGAAACTTCTTTTGAAATATGTCTAAATCATTTAGAGAAAGTTCTTGAATGATGTGAAAAGACAAATCTTGTATTGAAGTAGACAAAATGTCAATTTATGGTTGCATGAGAAATTGAGCTTGGGCTTAAAATTTTAGAAAGTGGAATAAAAATAGATCCTGCAAAAATTCAAGTTATATCAAACATACATCCACCTACTAATGTAAGAGGAGTTAGGAGTTTTTTAGGACATGCTAGATTTTACTAGCGATATATTAAGGACTTTTAAAAAATTACTAAGTCTTTATGCCAACTTCTGGAAAAATATGCAAAATTTGATTTTAACCAAGATTGCTTTAAAGTCTTTGAAATGTTAAAGGAAAAATTGATCACTACTCCTATAATTATTTCACCTGATTAGGAGAAACCTTCTAAATTAATGTGTAATGCTAGTGATTATGCAATTGGAGTTGTTTTAGGACAGAGATATGAGGAGATTTTTAAAGTAATACACTATGCTATTAAGACTCTTAATGATGCTCATATTAACTATACCACCACTAAAAGAGTGTTATTAGCCATTGTGTATGCTTTTGATAAGTTTAGATCATATCTGATTAGAGAAAAATGAGTTGTGCATAAGAAGGATGCAAAACCAAGATTAATTAGATGGGTACTTCTGATGCAAGAGTTTGATTTTGTAGTAGTCGATAGGAAAAAGATTGATAATCAAATTGCTAATCATCTATCTAGGCTAGAACATGAAGAATTACTTAACATGGAAAAAGAAATTAATGAAACTTTTCTTGATGAACAACTTTATGTTATAAAAGGATGGTGAATACTTTGGTAAGTTGATATTGGAAATTATATTGTTAGTGGTATTTTATCATATGAACTAACAAAAGAACAAAAAAAGAAATTCATTCATGATGTAAAATCTTATTTTTTGGGATGACCCCTATTTATGTAAACAATGCAAAGAATTAGTAATGAGACGATGTGTGCCTTTCAAAGAAATTCAGGAAATTATCCAAAAATGTCATGATTCTGAATTTGGAGGTAATTTTGGAAATGATAAAACTGTTCATAAAATTTTACAATCTAGATTTTATTGGCATACTCTAATTAGATATATATATATATA
>NEWO01001482.1:18801-43335 GCA_003013225.1 Phalaenopsis aphrodite | reverse complement strand
TATATATATATATTGATTGAGGTGATGAAGCAATCGCTTTACCTCAATGTGATGCTTGGAGTTTTTCAAAATTTTTAATTAAAAATATTTTTACAAGATATGAAATGCCAAGAGTAATCATTACTCATGGAAGATCTCATTTTAGAAATGCAATAATTGCAAGATTGGTAGAGAAATATAATATAATACATAAAATTACAACCACTTATCATCCCCATATAAGTGATTTGACAGAAGTATCTAATCATGAAATGATGAGAATTTCAGAAAAAAATGTAAATCCTTATAAAATGGACTGGTCTGCTAGATTAGATATAACATTATGGGCATACAAGACAGCTTATAAGACACCTATAGGAATGTCCCCTTATAGATTAATTATTATGAAGACTTGTCACTTACCTGTAGAATTGGAACATAAAGCTTAACGGGCTATAAAGGAGTTCAATTTCAATTTAAAAGAAGCTAGTGAGAAAAGATTATTGCAATTGAATGAGCTTAAAGAAACTAAGAATGAATCCTATGATAATGTCAGGATTTATTAGGAAAAAATGAAATAATGACATGATCAGAAGATAATAAAGACGGAATTTGAACATGGATAAGAAGCTTTATTATACAATACAAGATTGAAATTATTTTCTAGAAAATTGAAGTCTAAATGAAAAAGGGCCATTCGAAGTTGTAAAATTTTATCCATATGGAGCTGTTAATATTAAAGATCCTAAGATTGGAAAGATATTTAAAGTAAATGGGCACAGATTGAAACCATATTTTGATGGTCAAAGACCAGTTTTTAAAGAGACTGTAATGTTGTGTCACCCTGAATAAAGACTGGGAATGTCGTGTTGACGATATTAAACTAAGCGCTTTGTGAGAGGCAACCCATATTTATTGTTATTTATTTTTGTTTTGTGTTTTTTTAGAATATTTACATATATTTATATTTTTGTTTTTATAGAGTCTATGCATTTGAGAAATTTGAAATTGAGATATTTAAAAAAAACATCTTTACTTACCTAATTTTATGGAAGAATTGAGAATGTTTTTTGGATCGAAATCGAAATGACAAATTTTTTGGAACTGTCACATGATGCGCTGAATTGGCGCATGAAGCGCCACATTTCAGAGAGCTGGCGCATGATGCGCTGCGACAATGAAAATGACTTAAAACATTTCAAAAGGAGGTTTTTGGCGGGTTCTTCTCCATTTTAGGGGGGAAAATGAGGGAAGAGTCACTAGATTTCAGTTCCAATGGCATCTCATTCTGAAAATTTTGTTAGATTTGAAAATTTTCAACCAGAGAAAGTTTGTCAGTTTTGATGCGCAGAAATTTCATGATCGAGTTGTAGTGAAGAAGAGGCTAATCAAAGAACGGGGATTTTTGAATAGAGGATTCAACACACCGAAGACTCAAGTAGAAGAGATTATTGCGTAGAGAAGCTAGGAAGTGTTTTGTTACACTACTATCGTCGTAGTTGTCTCTGTGGTGAAAGAGTTTTATGCAAATCTACATGAAATCAATCAAGGAATTATCTATGTGTGAGGCAGGTTTGTGCAATTTACTCCTTCAAGAATAAACGAGATGTTTATGATTAAAAATGTGCCTATTTGCCACTACGCAAATTTTACCCCTACGGGAGATATTATGAATGAACTATATCAATACCTTACAGATGAAGATGTGATTTTGGAGGCCAGAGATGATGGAAATGTAAGTTTTTCTTCATCATTGTTAAATCTTGCTTATAAGGCATGACACTTCTTTATTTCATCAAAATTACTTTCTACTATGAAAATCAGTAAGGTAACTAAGGAGAGTGTTATTCTGAACTATTGTATTCAAACTAGAAAAATTGTTGACATTAGAGCAATAATTGTGAAATTAGTTTTGGGTTTGAATTTCAATGGATCTGCTATGGGACTGGGACTTCCATCCACTATTTTTCTACTGTACAGTCAATCACAAGTACCTTATGAGAGTTGCAAAAAAGTGCTTCTTCCTTGGAAGTTGATGGATCTGGAACTCTTTTGCAATTGTTTTAGAATGAGAGATGAGAATGATTTGAATGAATTGATGGATCAAACATCCTAGAATTCATCACTTATTCAGCCTTATTTCAGTTCGAACGCACTGTTGAAAAGAATTAAGAAAATAGAAAAAGAGGTGCAGAATCTTATGTATGCAATTGGAAATATTTTTGAAATGTTAGATCATCTGGATTGGAGACTAAAAGAACATTTTGAACATACTGGCCGTATTGAAGATTGTTTTGTATGTATGTTCAAGAAACAAGCCTGGATTGGGGAGGATTCAACGGATGAGTTTCCTTATCGACCCATCTACAACTTGTATGTGCACTTCCAATCTATGGGAGATATCCAGGAGAACGAGAGTGAAGAAGATGTTTGAACTTTATCTATGCACAGAATGTTTTGTTTAATATTGCTTGTTTTAGTTGTTTTGTTATGTTGGATTGCATTTAATTTTGTTGTTGAACTCTATCTATGTTTTAGTTTGGTATTTTGATGTTTAGATTTCAATGTTAGGATGTTTGGCTTGGTTTGGACACTGAATTAGAGTTTGTTGGCTTGAAAAATGTTTGTTTGTAATGACAGATTATAAAAGTGAGTATTTGTGTTGTTTGTGAATATTTGTTGTTAGAGTAATGTTTAATTATGATAATAAAAGTTCATTTGAGTTAAATTTAGGTAGACGTAAAGCAGTGCACAACAAATTTCATAGAAAATTAAATCAGGAAAGATTAAGGCATTGGCGCAAGAAGTGCCAATTTATAGAGAGTTGGCGCATGATGCGCCAGATTTGGCGCAAGATGTGCAAAATTCCTAAAAATGCTAGATTACTTTAAAAACCACAAAATCACACAATAAAACTCCATTTTTACTGCTTGTTTCCTACCTCTTAACCTTGACCTAGGGCTTCACATTAAGCGTGATAGAGAAGATTGCAGAGGCAAAAAATCTTAGATTTCATCTTATCTTGGTAAGAGCTTCACTTTAACTTTGAATTTTTTTATTTTCACCATGAATTTTTCCTACATTATGGAAAATCTGAAATTTGGGATTTTTTATGAAAAAGCTTGAAGAAAATTCATGGTGAAAAGTTTCTTACCAAATAATCTTACTTAGGGAGTTAGATTTTTTATTTTGTAATTTATTTGAAATTTATTTGGATTTTCATAGAACTTCAAATGGCTCCACGAGTAAAAAGAGGAAGGTCGTCAGATGATTTTGATAAAAGAAAATTTGTCACTTTTAAGGCCCAACATAGTTATAACACTCAAATAGAATCAAGAAGATTGATCCAGGAGCGGGCAATTGCTGACCTAGATGACGAGATCGAGAGATTGATCATTGCCAGAAATTGTGATCAATTTTGTTACTTCACTACAGTAGCAATTGTACCAATGATTCAAGAGTTTTATGCCAACTTAAGGTTTACTGATGATGATGACATCCTTGTAATAGGTAAGAAGTTGAATTTTCTAGAGAAAAGATCAATGCTTTTTTATGGGCTGAGGAATGCATTTCATGATGAATACACTATATTCGTGATGATTGATTCATCACTAGTTGAAGTGATTGCCTATCTAACTGATGAAAGAGGAGAATGGAGAATTATAAAAAATAAGAAATTTAACTTCTCTACTTCCATGTTGACTATTCAGTCAAAGGTATGACACCACTTCATTTCTGCTAAATTACTGCCTACAAATCATCTGGCCAATGTAAGGAAGGGTAGAGCTATATTAAACTATTGCATTCGGAACATGAAAGTTATATATTTTGGTGCTCTCATAGTTCATCATGCACGGAGCATAGCTAAGAGCTCCATAGCTAGTGGTTTGGGTTACCCTGCCCTGATTTTCACTTTATGTGAGCAATCAAGAGTAAAGTCTCATAGAAATGAGGAAAGATTAAAGCCACAAAATCCTATTGGGAAGCATACGGTTCAGAGGGTTGAATCATTTGTTGAGACCAGGAGTGAAGGTAGTGATAGACTCTCTACATCAACTGCAGAGGCATCTACTTCTTTCTCTGCATCACTTTAGAACATTATGGAACAACTCATGACTCAACAATTGGATATAGTTAATATTCAGAATCAGATTGGAGAAATTGGAGTAAGAAATCTTTATAACGATGAGTATAAGCAGAGGAGAGTTTAACATGATATAGCTTTTGAGGAAGCTATGGTTAGATATCTTAAAGGTGAATCCAATGTGAAATTTCCTACTTGCCACAGCTTCACTCCTTATGCTCCTATTCATGATGAAGATGAAGAAGAAGAAGAAGAAGAAGAAGAAGAAGAAGAAGAAGAAGAAGAAGAAGAAGAAGAAGAAGAAGAAGAAGAAGATGATGATGATGATGATGAGAGAGGCGACAAAGATTGATATTTTTAGGAGTTTAGTTTTATTGTTTGGCTGTTTGTTTGTTTGTTATGTTGATTGGATTTTAGGTGGTTAACATTTAAAATAGATGTCGTAAAAACTTTCATTATGTGTTTTGAACTTAAAATTGTAACAGTAAGTGTTGATTTTTACTTTTTCTGCATTTTAAATATTTTTAATTTTTATTTCTATTTTTAATTCTCAGCAAATTCTTTAGAATATATTATGTCTCATTTAATGCTTTAAAGCATGTATGTATTTTTTTAAAAGTTAGTACCTGCAGTATACCAGAGCTCAGTTTCATAGTCAGAAATCCTCTACAGGTTTGTTGTTATTTTCATGCATTTACGGTTTTCTTTCACCAACTGAATTTTGTACTAAAAAATTTTTAAAATCACTTAAACATTTAAGTTTGGGAGGAAGAAAATTTCTTTTAAAAAGGAGTAAACTAAATTTTATTTGTCCTCAATTAATAATATTTTTTAAAATTTAATTTAACATGACATGAGATATTAAGATTTAGCTTTAAATGACTATACTTATGTTTATGAATATTATGGTAAATTTAGGTAAAATGTTTTTAATAATGAAGGTCAATTCTAATATTAAAAGATATTTTTAATTATAGGATAAGACTATATTTTTCTTTTTAAAGTAAAGGAAATTGTATTTTTTAAGTGTTAAGAATTTTAGAGTTTCATGTAAGAAGAGAAGAATGAGACTTTATGAAAACTATTTATTAATATGAATTTATAAAGTGAAAAAAGGTAAGGGTTTTGACTTTAAGAAGATGATAGTGAATTTCAAAACTATTAAATGCTATCCAGATATAGTAATCCTCACTTGAAAAAGAAAAAAAAGAAAAGAAAGGATTGAAAAGATTCTAAAAGTAAAAAAAGTTAAGAAAAAAAATAGAAAAGAAAAGAAAATGAGTGAGGAGAAGCTTGAGGAGATGCCTAATAAAAAATTGATTTCACTTGAGTCAACTTAAGAAAATGACTTTATTATTTTTTTTAAACTTATATTGGAGCATTAGTAGCATTATTAGTAAAGTTTTCATGAAGCTATTTTTCATATGAATATTCTAAATAATTTTTGATATGATAAATTGCAATTCTTCTTGAAATGAATAGAGATTTAGAAATCTTAAATTTGATTACTAAATAATCTTAGACTTAGAATCTGAAGCTAATTTATTAAAGGTTTTTCTTAAATTTTACAATTTTATTTACTAAACTAAAGTATATAAGTTATAAATTAATCTTTATCCTAAGTCATATGCTTTTATTTACTAAACTAAAGTATATAAGTTATAAATTAATCTTTATCCTAAGTCATATGCTTTTATATAGTAAGTGTCACTTGAGGATAAGTAACATTTAATTTTAGGATATTTTGATACACCAAAATAATATGTTCTTTTAATAATACAGTTTATGCTTATTTTTTGTGATATTGCACTTTAAAGAAGGGTATTTTCATTTTTGTTGCGAGTATATCAATTTTCGGTATTTAGAGCAAAAGTAGCAAAAAGGATTAAATTTGGAGCCAAAACAACGAATTTTAGGAACTGACGCAAGATGCGCCAATATACAGAGAACTGGCGCAAGATGCGGAAAAGCCCAGAACAGTGTGGTATTGAGCAAACTGGTGTAAGATACACCAGATTGGCGCATGATGTGCCATTTGACAAAGAGCTACCGCAAGATGTGCCAGAGATGAAATTTATCGATAAAAAAGGTTTGAGACAAATTTTACACAAATTTTTAAAGGGATACTGATACACAAAAAATATATGCATTTTTATACCAATATTTATACTCATTTTTTATGATATTGCACTTTAATGGAAGATGTTTTTTTATGTTTTATTGCATGTTGTTGATTTTTAGGACTTAGAGCAAAAAAGAAGCAACAAGGATGAAATTTAAAGTTAAAAATGGAGAATTTTAAAAATTGTTCAATACCAATGACGTCATTTTACAGAGAAGATGGACTAAATTAAATGGTTTCTAGCTCCAACAACGATAAAATGGGCGCCGACTGCGCCAGTGTTGGTGAAAGCCCTGTTTCTAGAAAATTTGACAAATTTGGACGCCTTTTTAAGGGTTTTTGGATGCACCTATTGGAGAACCAACCATAGGCTCTATTAAGAGCCAAAATTGATCAGAAAAAATGCCCTCCTTCGTCTTTCTCAGCCATCAATCAGCTCTTCTTGCCAGTTTACATCATTCCAAACCATTCCACACCATTAGTTAGTTATTTTCTGTATAGTTTTGAGTTTTTGTGATGATTTTAAGTGTGAATTATTCTTTAATAAGTGTTGGAGAGGAAGAGAAGTGAGAGATTTCTTCTTCCTACATTTCCTAAGAGAGCCTACAAGGGATTTGCTTTGAGAAAGAATTTCAGATAAGTGTTATTTGTTTATTATTGTTGTATAAACTTCCTTTTATATATGAAATTTGTGTTTTGTTGTATCTTTCTCATGAAGTTTGAGTAGTTTCCTTTATCTTTCTCCCTACTCTAAGATATGGTGAAATGAAGAGATAATTCGGATGTGCCAATGTTAAAAATTAAAATAAATTGTAATGATTTTTCAACTCCGCACTTAATTTACTTTTCGTTCTGGCCAATTGAATTGTTAAAATATTTTGTGAAACATATAATCCGGGAAATGAAGTATGAGTTCTATAATAGAGTGAGAATCACATTTAAGTTCATGAAGAAGTATTTCGTTCATGGAATTAAGTGCAAATAAATAAAGAAATATACTCTGTAGGGTGTAGAATTGGAGATTTTTTAGGGAGACGGACTAAAAATCCTCAATTCAATCTTAGTGCTTAAAAACTAAAGTGAAAGTTAGCTTTCAGGAGAAGAGAAGTGGGAGCTCTAGAGTGGGAGCCACTATCCTCCTAGCCTATCCACAAAATTAGGGACTAAATCTAAGATTAACCAATGATTTTCTATAACAATGAATCAGGATAGAGAATTAAAATTGCTCCTATTTGACACAATACATATTTAAATCATTTATCTCATCTGATTTCTCCAAAAAGCTCTTTGTAGAGGGAAAGATGTTTTTTCATATAAGAAAACTTCATCACATAAACATAGTTTAGTAGTTACTATTTTAAAACTTTGCATTTAAATTGTGTTAGTAGTTAATAATTTTGCTTTTATAGTATCTTAAACATTTAAAATTAGTGATAATAATTTCATTTTTAATTCTGTGAATTTCCTAGTTAATTTATCATTTCAAATTTAAACCTTCCTCATGAGATCGATATTTGGGACTTAAATAGAAAGTCTCATATTACTTGATAACAATACATATACTTGCGTAGAATCCCAACAGTGAGTGCTTAATACTATTATTCATAAAATACCACATCAAGTTTTTGACACCATTGTAAAGCGGAGTCAACTTTATAAATATATATATATATATATATATATAAGAGTATTTTTAATAAACTTTTCTTTGCTTATTATATTTGTTTATGTGAAATATTAGATCTGAATGTTTAGTACCTTACGATTCAGAATTAGAACTTACTAGTAGAAAAAATTCAAAAACAACAAAAAGAAATTAAAAATTTAAATAAAATGGCAAATAACTTAGATAATCAAATAAATGAAAATCGACAAAGACCTTTAAAAGATTATGCTAACCTAATAGCAGATGAACTTCACTTAACTATTCAAAATCATAATGTTGCTAATAATTCATTTGAGCTTAAACCATCTATTATCCAAATCGTACAAAAATAATCAGTTTGGAGGAACACCTACTGAAGATCTTAACTTACATCTTGCTAGTTTTCTTGAAATTTGTGCTACTTTTAAATGTGACGGAGAGTCTAATGATGTTGTTAGGCTTAGAATTTTTCCTTTTTCATGAAAGGATAAAGCTAAAGCTTGATTAAATTCATTAGTACATGGATCTATCAGAACTTAGGGAGAACTATCACAAAAATTCTTGGCTAAATATTTTCCACCCTTCAAAACCGCTAAACTTAAAAACGATGTTACATCTTTTTATCAGTTTGAAGGGGAATCAATATATGAAGCCTGAGAAAGATTTAAGGATCTTCTTAGAAAATGTCCACACCATGCTTTACAAGATTGGTTAATAATTTAAAATTTTTTCAATGGATTAGTAGGATCACTTAGATCTATTATACATGCTGCTGCGGGAGGATCTCTTATGTCAAAAACTTTTAATGAAACATACTCTTTAATACAAGAAATGACTATTAACAATTTTCAATGGCCCTCTGAATGGGTAAATTCTAAGAGAGTAGCTAGTATTCATGACTTTGATGAAATGTCTATTTTAGCATCTCAAATTACTGCTATATCGAAAAAGATTGATCAAATTTGAGTGAACTATTCTCAAACACCAAAAGTATTAGAGGAAAATTTGTTAGGACAGATAATTGATACTCAATCATCTTATGAAACTTTGAGTGCAATTAATAATTGAAATAACAATCCCTATTCTAACTATTACAACCCTGGATGGAAAAATCACCAGATATTTAGTTGGAATAATTATACAATTTAATGAACCCCTCAGGAAATTTAATTAACCAAGGAAATGCTAAATATCGACCTTATTATCCTCCTGGATTTAACTCTAACCCTAACCTATAAGTTAAGGAAATGAAGTTAACGATGGAAGAAGTAGTGTTGAATATGGGAAATTAAATACAAAATCAAGGGGGATGCTATTGAAAATCAATTAGGGCACAATGTTACTGCACTTAGTAACAGACCTTCAAGAAATCTTCTGAGTAGTGTGGTAGTTAATCCAAAAGATCAAATTAAGGAGAAAATTAAAGCTATTCAATTGCAAAGTGGAAAAGAAGTTGAAATAAGAATCCAAAGAGAAGCTGAAGTTGATGAGGAGAAGGAAGAGATTGAAAGTGACCACAATGAAAATGAATAAACACAAGTTCACTTAGAAAAACCATTACTTCCATTTTCTCAACGATTGAAATAGAAGAATAAAGACAAGCAATTGACAAAATTCTTGAAAATCCTTAAAAATTAATGATAAACATTCCTTTCATTGAGGCATTGGAACAAATGCCAAGTTATGTGAAATTTATGAAAGATATACTAAACAAGAAAAGGAAGTTTGTAGTTCATGAGACTATTTCACTTAACAAAGAGTGTAGCTCTATTATTCAGAAGAAGCTTCCTAAAAAATTAAAAGATACTGGTAGTTTTACTATACCTTGTGTAATTGGTGAAAAGTTTTATGGAAAAGCCTTATGTGATTTAGGAGCGAATATCAATCTTATGCCTCTATCAACTTTTAAGCATTTAGATTTAAGAGAGATTTCCCCTACTAATATAACTCTTCAGTTAGCTGATTGATCAATAACTTATCCTAAAGGAGTTATAGAAGATGTATTGGTAAAAGTGGATAAATTTATTTTTTTTGTAGACTTTATAGTATTAGATCTGGAGGAAGATAAAGAGATCCATATTATTTTGGGAAGACCGTTTCTTGCAACACGGAGAGCTGTGATAGATGTGCAAAAAGAAGAATTAATAATGAGAGTTAATGAACAAGAAGTAACATTTAATATTGCAAAAGCTATGAAATATCTTACAATAGAAAAAGACAATGATTGTTTTAGAATGGAAGTTACTGATTATTTAAGTGATGAGCAATTTAAGAAAGAGTTTGAAGAAAAATTAAGGCAAGAAGAAATTATTGAGAATGAGGATGAACTAAAAGAAGAAAATTTAGATTATATTCAGGAAAAATTTGAAATTTTTGATTTATTGGAAAATGATAATAAAAATCTTATTCCTTCAAGTATTAAACCACCTGCACTTGAACTGAAAGTATTACCTGGCCATTTAAAATATGTGTATTTAGAAGATTCATCTACATTGTCTGTTATTTTATCTTTTGAGTTAAGTGAAATTCAAGAACATGAATTAATAGAAATGTTAAAAGGATATAAAAAGGCTTTTAGATGGACTTTAACAGATATTAAAGGAATTACTCTTTCAATTTGTATGCACAGAATTATATTAGATGAACAATATGAACCTAAAGCTATTCATTAAAGGAGATTAAACCCAATAATGAATGAAGTTATTAAAAAAATTTAAAATTGTTAGATTATGGAAGTATGTATCCTATTTCAAAGAGAGCTTGAGTAAGCCCAATTCACTGTGTTCTAAAAAAAGGAGTGACCATTCAAGTAAATGAGAAAAATGAATTAATTAGAATAAGACAATCTATAAGTTTGTGAATTTGCATAGACTATAGAAAATTAAACATGACCACCAGGGAAGATCAATTTCCTTTACCCTTTCTAGACCAAATATTGAATGGATTGGCTGGAAACAAATATTACTACTTTTTAGATGTATATATCGGTTATCATCAAATTCCAATTGCTCCTAAGGATCAAGAGAAGAAAATATTTACAAGCCTTTATGGAACATTTACTTTTCGTAGAATGCCTTTTGGACTATGCAATGCACCTACGACATTTCAAAGATGTAAGATATCAATATTTAGTAATTTGATTGAATATGGAATGGAAGTTAAATCTTTTCCATGAGTCATATTTTTATGTAGTAAAGTGGTTACTTGAGGAGAAGTAATATTTAAGTTTGGGGAATTTTGTTACACCAAAAATATATGCACTTTTATACACATATTTTATACTCATTTTTGGTGATATTGCACTTTAATAGAAGGTATTTTTTATGTTTTATTGTAGGTTGTTGATTTTTAGGACTTGGAGCAAAAAGGAAGCAAAAAGGAAGAACTTCGGAGTCAAAATGAAGAATTTGAAAATTTGTTAAGCGCCGACAGTGCCAGACTGGGCACCGACGGCACTGTTTGACAGAGAAGATGGACTAAATTAAATGGTCTCTGGCACCGACGGTGCCAGTGTCAGTGCAAGCCCGGTTTGTAGAAGATTCGACAAATTTGGATGCATTTTGAAGAGTTTTTGGACGCACCTATTGGAGAACCAACCCTAGGCTCTATTAAGAGCCAAAATTGATAAGAAAAATGGCCCTCCTTTGTCTCTCTCATCCATCAATCGCCCCTTCTTGCCACTTTACATCATTCTACGACATTCCACACCATTAGTTAGTTATTTTCTGTAAAGTTTTAAGTTTTTGTGGCGATTTTAAGTATGAATTCTTCTCTAAAAAGTGTTGGAGAGGAAGAGAAGTGACAGATTTCTTCTTCGTACATTACCTAAAGAGGTTACAAGGGATTTGTTTTGAGAAAGAGTTTCAGATAAGTATTTTATTATTATTATTATTGTATGAACATCCCTTTATATATGTAATTTGTGTTTTGTTGTATCTTTCTCATAAAATCTGAGTAGTTTCCTTTATTTTTCTCCCAACTTTAAGATATGGTGAAATGAAGAGATAATTTTGATGTGGCAATATTAAAATTTAAATTAAATAGTGATGGCTTTTCAACTCCGCTCTTAATTTACTTTTTGATCTGGCCAATGGAATTGTTAAAATATTATGTGAAACATATGATCTGGGAAATGGAGTATGAGTTCTACAACAAAGTGAGAATCACATTTAAGTCCATGAAGGAGTATTTCGTTCATGAAATTAAGTGCAAATAAATAAGGAAATATACTTTATTGGGTGTAGAATTAGAGATTTTTTAGGGTGACAGACTAAAAATCCTCAATTCGATCTTAGTGCTTAAAAACTAAAGCAAGAGTTAACGTACAGGGGAAGGAAAGTGGGAGCTCTAGAGTGGGAGCCAGTATCCTCCTAGCCTAGCCACGAATTTAGGGACTAAACCTAAGATTACCCAATGATTTTCTATAACACTAAATCAGGATAAAGAATTAAAATTGCTCATATTTGGTACAATACATATTTAAACCATTTATCTCATCCATTTCACCAAAATGTTCATTGTAGTGGAAAAGATGCTTTTTCACATTAGAAAACTTCATCACATAAACATAATTTAGTAGTTACAATTTTAAAACTTTGCATTTAAATTATGCTAGTAGTTAATAATTTAGCTTTTATAGTATGTTAAACATTTAAAAATTAATGACAGTAATTTCATTTTTAATTCTATGAATTTCTTAGTTAATTTATCATTTTAAATTTAAACCTTCATCGTGGGATCAATATTTAGAACTTAAATATAAAGTCTTATATTACTTGATAATATTGCGTATACTTGCGTAGAATCCCAACATTAAGTGCTTAACACTATTATTAATAAAATACCACGTCAAGTTTTTAGCACCGTTATAAAACGAAGTCAACTTTATAAATTTTAAATAGCTATATTTTCGGGATCAAGTTTTTGGTGTCATTGTAAAGCGGAGTCAACTTTATAAATTTTACACAACTATATTTTTGAGGTTAGAGTCTTATTCTAAACACCCCTTAGAGTGATTCAATGCATCTGGACATTTTGGAAGGTTCTTTAATGAATGGATATGTCTCTTGGATCAATGGACATGTCTTTTGAATTCAAAAGAGTTGACTTTTGGATAGAATTTTGGAGGGAATTTTGAATTCTTTTTGGAGGGAGGCAACCATTGATAAAAGAGAGAGAAGTCTAGGGCTTAAAGAGAGTATGAGTGGCGTGTAAGGGGGGTGTGGAAAAAAGAGATAAAGAGAGAAAAAGTCAAGGGCTTGGAGATTTTCTTCAAGGATTTTAAGAGGAGAGGAAAGGTGAGATATTTCTTCTTCATTACACTTCTAAGAGAGAATTGAGAGTTTTTGTAAAGAGAGAAAGGCTTTGAGAGAACTTTTAGGGTTTTTTTTTTGAAAGGATTGTGAGATAAGCTCTATCTTTTATTTCGTTTATTTTGTAACTTGTTTTTTATATGAAATCCATGTTTTATCGTATCCTTCTCATGAATTTTGAGTAGTATTCTTTATCCTTCTCCCTACTTTGAGATATGGTTTTGTGAAGAATTGATTTTATTTTATATAATTTTTATGTTAATAATTTGTGATGATTTGAACTCCAATCTTCATTTACTTTTCAATCTAGCCAATTGAAATGTTAAAATGTGTTGAGAAACATATGTTCTAAAAGGGTTGTGATTTCTACAACATGGGTAGAATAACATTTGATTTCATGGAAGAGTATTTCATTCATGGAGTTGGGTGCAAATAAATAGGGAAATATATTTTGTTGTATGCAAAATTGGAGATTTTAAGGTGATAGATTAAAATCCCCAATTTGTTCTAGTTGATTCGAAACTGATGAGAGATTGTTAGCTCCCAGGTGTGAGAGTAGTGGGAGCTCTGGAGTGGCAGTCGGTATGCTCCCAGCCTAACCATAAAATTAGGGACCAAACTCTGGATTAGTCAATGTTCTTTATGCACTCAGAAAAGGGTAAATAATATGATTGCATCTATTTGGCACAAAATAGTTTTTATATATATTTTCAAATGATTTTAATTTCTTCACAATCCATATACTCAATGTAGAGGGGAAGGATGTTTTCTTAAATTTTAACTTTATGTCACAAAAACTTTGTTAGTTTTTGTAAGTTTACTTTTGAAAGATTAGCATTTAATTTAGTTAACCTTTTCTTTCAACTGCATTTTAATTAGCATTCACTTGTTACTTAATATTTAAATTTTGTACTTCACTTTTTGTAGTTTTAAAAATTGTACTTTACATTATAATCTTAACAATTTACTTATAAGCATTTCTAACTTCCCTGTGAGATCGATATCTAGGACTCCATTATAGCCCTTTATTACTTGTGTGATACATTTACTTGCGTTATTTTTAAAGGGGAATTGACAGTTTAAAGATTTTTAAAAGATAAAACTATTTTAACTGAAGTTATTTTTATTTAGATTAATTTACATATTTGATATTGTATATGTCATGTGTATTTTGTAATATTTCAAAATATTTACAAAATTAACAAACTAAATCAACCTGCATCAATCGTCGGTAGAAAACATCACTTACTAAGGCATAAGACAATGCTCTTTGTTTAATTTGGAAAGTAATGAAACTGTTTTTCGGTAATCATCCATTTTGCAATGATTGAAAAATTGGTTATCGCCAAATGATTTCTTATTTATCAATAACCATTATTGCTGTGTCTTCACTGACATTATGAAGATTTTTTATGTTAATTTTAGAGAGAAACTATCGTCCTCTTATAGAAATTGGAATGTCATCCTCTTTCGGACAAGAATACTCTTTTACAAGTTTTGTTAAAGCATATGTTAAAGAGTTGTCTCATCTCGGAACTAGGAAGAATATTACATTTGATATTTATTGAAGCAACTTTATAATATAATGGAAATATTGTTCAAGTCGTGCCTTCAGGGTTCTGTACCTTCCTGAGATCTGATTGATAATCAATTGAGAATCTCCGTAGATGTTCATATTTATTATTTCCATCAATATTTTTAATTCTAAGTCGGTTATGAGTGCCTCCTATCCAGCTTCCTTGTTTATGCATGGTTCAATCAAGTGATATGAAAACAACATCATTGCTTTATCTAGAGTGATAAAAATTAATCCTACACTTGCTTTGTTAGGTATAATTGTTTGTCTATCTTTGTCTTTTCAAGCAAATGAAGCTTCATCATTATACAAATCCCATCGTTGCATATCAGAAGTTTTAATTTCCAATATTTGCTCATCGACCAAATCATCATTAAGAGGAGATTTTGTTGGTATAAGGTGTGCTGCTAAGAAGTCTCCCAAAAAATTTCCTTTAATAGCTCGTAGCGGTACAATTATGTTGAACTAGAGCAATATCATTACCCATCTTGCTAATCTTCTAGAAAGTGTTGGTCGAGTCCTCAGATATTGCAAATCGTTAACTCTTTAAATAAAAGTTACCTTATGAGATAGAATATAATGTCTTAAATTTTGAACTATGAAGATTAAAGCTAAGAAATGCTTCTTAATTGCAGGATATTTTATTTCAGTTGGGACCAAATAGCAGCTTAAATAATATAATGCATTTTCTTTACCCTCATCATTAACTTGAGCTAGCAATGCTCCAAGGGAGTTATCTATTGCCGCACTATAAAGAATTAAATGTCTTCCTAACACAGTGGCTACTAGAATAGGTGGTGTTGTCAAATATTATTTGATATTTTCAAAGGCATGTTGGCATTTTCCATCCCATACAAATTTGGTATCTTTTTTGGTTATGGCAGTAAGAGGTTGACACCTACCTGATAAATTGGAAATGAAATGTTAGATTTATATTAACTTTCCTTGGAAAGATTGTATTTGAGTTAGATTTTTCAGAGGAGGCATATTTAGAACAGCTTCAATTTTGAGGGGGTCAATTTCGAGCCCACGACATCAAACAACAAATCCTAACAACTTTCCTGAGGTGACACCAAAGGCGCACTTTAAATGATTTATTTTAAAATTAAATTGGTGTAATCATTCAAAGACAATACTCAAATTGTACACATGATTATCTTTTTTATTACTATTACAAATAAGTCATCTACATAACATTCAACTTGATTGTGGATAAGTTCATCAAAAATTTGTGTCATAGCCCTTTTATAAGCAACACAACCATTCTTTAATCCGAATGGAATTACTCTGTAGCATTATATCCAGATGGGTATTCTAAAAGCTATATTTGGTTCATCTTCTGGAGACATTTTGATTTGACTATATCTTGATGATCCATAAAAAAAAAGAATATTTCATGTGTTGGCAAAATGTCGACCATCAGCTTTGGAATTCGTGAAGCAAATTTATCCTTTAGACAAGCCTTGTTTATGTATTTGAAATGTACACAGACCCAAATCTGATCATTTTTATTTTTACTGGCCCTATGTTAGCCAGCCATGTTGGGTATTTTTCTTCTCGGACAAAACTAGCTTCGATCAACTTCTTAACTCAGTAATGACTTGTTCTTCAATTTCAACATAGATCTTTCTTGGAGCTTGATTAGCAAGGATTGGATTTTGATCTAATCCAAGTTTATGGACTGCAACTTCTGGAGTGATTCTAGGCATTTCATCATAACTCCAAGCAAAGTAATCCTTATATTCTTATAACAAATGAACTATTTCTTTTACTTCAATGTCGTTAAGGAATGAACTAGTAAAGGTTAGTTTTTAAGTTTTCTTTAGTTCCCAAATTTATTTTTTTTAATTCAACCGCTGTAGATTTAATTTCTTCTTTAATTTTTTGTGCTGCTTCTTCAACTGTAAGATTAGATGTTTGCTCATAATTAGGTCCTTTGGTGACAACTAGGAAAAATTTTGTGTCATCGAGAGATTCTGGGGAACTGAACACAATACCTTCTTTAGAATTAAGATCTCATTTGTTATTATAAACCATAGTTGTTCAAAAAGATAAGATTGGTCTAATGACCATTGTATTTTGCATAAATTTTTTAACACGTGAAGAATAAAGTTCAAAAGGGATTTTCATTAATTTGATAAGATTTTCATCTTCTAGTTTTACATTTGTCTTAGAACGAGAAGTTGAACCAAGTCAAAATTGTATAGGTTTTCTATCTTTACCATATGATTCTTTGACAACTAAATTCTCAATTTTATATGGGAAAATCGGAGCTAGAGTCATATCATGTATATAATGATTAATTTGTTCGTACATGGACTCAAATTGATTTTCCTTATCTTCTTTTTTGAGAGATATTTTTAACCCCGGTACTTTTGAAATCGGTAATGTCGTCTTTTTTTTTCCTTTTTCTTTCTCAAAGTCCAGATAAACATTGATTTTTAATGATTTATTTATGTCCACCATTGTATCTTCCCTCTCTCGCCTTTGTTTCCGACCTCGACCTCAGATGCGAGTTTGAGGAAAACTATTACCCATTATATGTGTCAAGGCAAAATCCTTACTAACCTGCTTTTCTTTTGAGTTATCTTTTTCATTCATTTTCATGTCCTCTTCTTCATCTTTTGTATTTATTATTAATTCTCTAGAGAGTATTGTTCTCTTTATCAGAGCGTAAAATGTGGCATGTTTATGAATACCAATTTCATGGATTGAAAATGGTTGTAAGTCCCATGTAATACAACATTCCTTTCCTTTCGGTAGATACTAAATGCATTGATGTAATGAAGAGGGGACCATTTTATGATCATGAAGCCATGTTCAACAAAGCAAAATAATAAAAGAAGTTTCAGAATAAAAGACAAGGACTTTTTTCATTGTCGCCAATTTTTTTATCATCAAAGCAAAGTTATTGTTCCAACGGCTTGTTATCTCTATCGTTTGAATCCTCGTAACATCATTTTGTCTCTTGTTAGTATGCAAGCGTTGATGTCCAAATATTAAAGAGTTCTTAGATTCATAATGTTAAACGAGGCGCTAGGATCAATAAATACTCTCGTAAGTGTGGTTTCATTTATATTTACTGTAATATATAATGGATAGTTATGTTTAGTTGTTTTGAGCAACAAGTCATTGTCAGAAAAATTTGTCTTAGTCTGTTCTTCTAACAAATAAGCCTCATTTGAAGAAATACTAGCAAGTTGAGCTAGATAAATTTCTGGATCCAAGAGAGCTTTTATTAATGATTCCCCCATTTCTTTGGAAAGGAAAAGGGCATCTCATATGCTTCATTTTGCTTGTAGTTTTATAGTCCACCTTATTATTGGAATTGTCTTTGTTTCATTCTTCCAATCTTTCTTGTACTTGAGGAAAGGCTACTTATGGTGCTACTTTTTGCTTTTCCTTTGCTTTAGGGGCCATTCTTGGAGGTAGAACTCTTCCACTTCACATGTTGACTTCAATTTTTTCTTCTGGTGTATCGTTGTTTTGTTTATGAGTCAAAAGGCTCCAATTCTATGGAAATTGGTACTCCTTGTAATTTAAGTGTGATAATGTCATCTTTATTTTCATTGTTGTCAGAACTATTTTTGTTGTCATTATTACTTTGATCTTTGTTGGAATTATCAAGATTTTGTACGATTTGAGTATTATCTACAGGATTGATAGTGGATTAGTCATTTTCAGAGGTGGTATTGGGAATAGAAAAAATGTAAGCAGAGCCAAAAGTAGTATTTTTCATAGTAGAGATAAAAAGAAATTCATACAAAGTGAACAACTAAAGGGATTTCTTCCCTTCATCCGAGACCACTATTCTAGCAGCATATGGAGAAGTGAAGTGGAAGGTACAAAAGAAATAGAAGCCCCTATATGCAGAAAACCTCTAACCCTTTTTAATTCTTTCTTTTTTTTCTTTCTTGAAAGATGTTTTCAATGAAACCGCAGGAGTCTTCTCAAGAGACTTTCCTTGAGCTAGATTTTCTTTGTCTTCATTGTTGAAATGGTTGTAGGGAATAAATTCATCGGACAAAATAATATTGACAGAACTCTTTTCAGGCTCTTTCAGATATTCTTTCAGGATCACTATATTCTCTTCTTTGAAGTTACATTCTAACCAATCTTTGAGTACAAAACATTCTTTTGTTTTTGTGTCTGAGCATCCTATGACAAGGACAATAATTGAGATGATCATTCATATCGACTTCTCCGGGTATTTTTGCTCCAGGTAATTTAAATTCAGGCATTTTTGACAAACTAAGGAATTCTTTTGTGATAGCTTCTATCTTGAATGGATATTCTTTGTTCATTCTCTTGGACATTGATTTCTTGTTTGTCTACGATGGCATTGATTGTTGAAGTTGAAGTTGTGAAGGTGATTGTGGTTGTGATTGACTTATACTCTGTTGTTGCTTCTTTTGCTCGTGTTGCACTTGCATTACTTTCTTACCCTTTTTTATCGTCGAGACATTTCTTGATTTCTTTTCAAATGTCTTAATTGGCTTTGTCTCTCTATCTTTTGTATCGTACTCATTTGCTTAGCTTCCTTCTGAAGGTTGACAACTTTACTGAGTAGCCTTTCAAATGTTTTTATTGTGAATCCTTTAAGCATGAATGCTATAGGACCATGAATATTTTTAAGCAAAATTTAAACTACATGTTGCTCTTGAAGTTGTTGTTCACATTTCATGCTGAGATTTCTCCAGCGCAAAATGTAATCCACAAGAGTTTCTCCTGGCTTTTGTTTCTCCACTACCAAGCCTCCAACTATTATATGATGTTATGCTCCAACAAATCATTGAATGAAGATATTGTCAAATTCGATAAATATTTTAACATCATATTGAGAAGTTTTGCATACCAGTTGAAAACAACTCTTGTAAGGCTGTTAACAAATTGATGAAATAAATGAGCATCGCTTCCTCCAGCGTTGCAGCAACTTGCTCTGAAGTGTGCTAGATGTTAACTAGGGTTGCTAGTCCCATCAAACATTTTAAAGAGGGGTGGAATGAAGCTTTTAGGACATTTGACAGAATCAGATTCCTTTGGATAGGGTCTACTCTTTGGAATCAATGATCCAACCTTAACCTGAGCCATTGTTTCTTTTACTTTTTATTCCACAAGTTGTGTAATTTCTTTTTCTGGGATTCCACTTTGGGTAGAATCTTTTTGTTTTTGAGTGCTTTCTTCAATTTCTATTAGTTCTATTTCATCTTCAAGAATATGTATTGCCTCAGGTCTGATGATTTCAATGGTAAGTTGTGGAGTGGTTTGTGTGGATTTTGTAAAGCTGCCAACATTTCCTCAATTTTTAGGTCAAGACAATTAATTTGCTCATCTTATTGTCGAATAACCGTTCATAATCCTTTTGTTATGTTTTCTTCATTTGGCGGAGGTAGTTCTCATGTTGAGAAAGTAGCTCGTGTATCTACCATGTTTATTTCTATAAATTCTTCATTTATACTATTCGAAGAACTATCTTTTCTTCTTCTTGGCAATCATTTGATATCGACTTTTAGTTTCCACAATCTTTATTCAAATGATTTAACAAAATCTTTCTAACAAGTCTTCTCTTAAAAACTATCTACATGAGAGTTCACAACATTAGCATTTCCTTTTGATAGTTCCCGTTTCCACACATTTTTCTTGAGTATATGATGGGATACTTTAGGAAAAGAACAGTCTCTGGTCTGTACCATTTGCACAAGTCAATTCATTTTAATATATGTTTCTTCTGTTTCTAAGATCAATTTATTTTGTTTTTTTTTATCTCTCAAAATGGTTACATTTTTTACTCACGGCCCTAAACGAAGTTTAGCTAGTATCAGAGTAGGTTGATGTTTTAATGATAATTGTGGATCTATATCTTGATAGGTAGATCTTCTTGTGTAAGGAGTTTCCTTTACATGGATGTGGAAACAACACATCCCATTTTGTTTATGAGTTGAGAGATTGAACATTTATCCTTTCGTGCAAGTCTCTTAAATACAGAATTTATCACTTGAAATGACGGGGTACTATTTCTTTTTGGTGGCTGGAGTACATCTTCATCATTCTCAATGGCTATTGGATAGAATTTATTTTTATTTAAAGAAGAAGCGTCTTCAGATTCAGATTCTTTAGAATTATTAATCTCATTTTTCTTATTTTTTCTTTTAATAAAGTGATTTATGTTTCTTCGTTGGGTACGTGTTAGAGGGATAGTCTTAGAACAAGATCCAACCTCATATACAGATAATGATAGAATATCACTTTCCGGCTCAATAAAAACTTTCTTTCCTTTTTGATCAACTTCCCCTTCCATATTCTCAAAAGTGTATTTTTCTATAAGAGGCTTTTAAGCTAGATCTTTTTCAGAAAGAAGAAAATCTTCTAAATTGAATTCTAAAAAGGGTTGTGCAATAGTCTGGGATGGACTACTCAGTATAAATTCAACTTCATAACAACCTAAATTCAATTAGTTGAAAGCAAGCAGTTTCATCAACTGGTGAATTATGTTCTTGAGAATATGAAATGACTGAATTCATGGAATCCATTGTAGTGTTCCTATCCGACTTTTTTGTTGCAATAGATTATGTAAATTTTAATTAAATATAATCAATTAATATTCAGATTCTATGTAAGTATACATATCATTATCAAGTAATAATAGACTTTCTATTTAAGCCTCAACTATTGAGCCTACCGAGAAGGTTTAAATTGGAAATGACAAATTTGCTAGGAAATTCACAGAAAGTCAATTTAAATCACTATCACTAATTTCAATTGTTGAGGTGTAATCAAAATTAAATTTCTAAACTATTAACAAATAAAATATGCAAAATTTAAAACAAAAAATACTAATCTATTAACTATGTTTATGTAACAGAGATTCTTATGTGAAAAAGCATCCTTCCCACTACAATGAGGCTATGGTAAAATGAGATGAGATAAATGTTCATAATATGAATTGTGCCAAATAGGAGCAGTTTTAATTCTCTACCCTGATAGAGTGCATAGAAAATAATTGTCTAATCTCAGTGTTTAGTCCCTAAATCTGTGGCTAGGCTAAGAGGATACCAGCTCCCACTCCAGAGCTCCCACTTCCCTTCACCTGAAGGCTAGCTCTTGCTTCAGTTTTTAAACACTAAGAATAAATTGAAAATTTTAGTCTGTCACCCTAAAGGCTCTTCAATTCTACACCCAACAAAGAATATTTTCCTATTTATTTGCATTTAATTCCATAAACAATGTTCTCCTTCATGGAATCAAATGTGATCCTTACTATGTTGTAGAACTCATACTCAATTTCCCAGATCATATGTTTCATAACACATTTTAACAATTCAATTAGCCATATTGAAAAGTAAATTAAGTTCAGAGTTGAAAATTCATCACAATTTATTTTATAATTTAATATTGGCACATTCATATTATCTCTTCATTTCACCATATCTCAAAGTAGGGATAAAGATAGAGGGATCTACTCAGACTTCATGAGAAATAAATAACAAGACACAATTTCATGTATAAAAAAATGTTCATGCAACACTGATGAACAAACAATACTTATCTTTAAACTGTTTCTCATAGCAAATCCTTTGTAGCCTTTCCTTAGAAATGCATGAAGAAGATATCTCTCACTTTTCTTATTCTCTAACACTCTTACATAAAGTTTCACACTAAATCTCACCACAAAAACTCTAAACTATGAAAACAAAATCACTAATTGACTCCAATATAGAAGTGGGTGTGAAAAATGAAAGTAGAGGACTAAAAAATGTAGAGGAGCACTTTTTCTGATGAAATTTGGCCCCAAATAGAGCCCAAAGTCTATTCTCTAAGAGGTGCCTGCAAAAACTCTTTTAAAAATTGTCCAAATACATCGAACCTTCTAGAAACGGCGTCTACACCGCCTTTGGCACCATCGACACTGAGAAAAAAATCTCTGCGTTAATTTGTTCTACGCCGTTGGCACTACCATCGGCGCTGCCGGCGTTGAGCATTTCTTCAAAAATTTCATTTTGACTTCAAATTTCATCATTTTTGCTTTCTTTTTGCTTTAAGCCCTAAAAATCAACAACCTGCAAGAAAACATTATAATACCTTCCATTAAAGTGCAATATCATCAAAAATAGGTATAAAATATCCAAACATACATGTTACTTCTCCTCAAGTAACTCCTTTACTACATAAAAAATATGACGTATGATAAAGACCTTAACTTTTAGACTTTCATATTTTAATTTTCCAAATATAATAATATAACTTAAGAAAAATTCAAAGCAACTCAAGTTAATACTAAAGGTGTAAACATTTTCAATAACTAAGTCTAAGGTTTCTGATTCTCTATTTAATTCAAAAAAAGATACAATTTGTTATATTAAAGTCACTTAGCAAATTCATATGAAAAAGAACTTCATAAAACTTTATTAATAATTAAGTTAACATTCAAATAAAAAGTTTAGAAAATGTGTTCAAGTCTTTTTCCTTAAGTTGATTCAAGTGAACCCAATTTTTAATTAGACATCTCCACAAGCTTCTATATATATATATATATATATATATATATATATATATATATATATATATATATATATATATATATATATATATATATATATATATATATATATATTTCTTTTTTTTCTTTTCAGGATTATTTTTAATCCCCTTTTTCTTTTCTTCCTTTCTTTTCTTCTTTTTTTATATATATATCAGGATTACCATATCTGAATAGCCTTTAATGATTTTGAACTTCACTATCTTCTTCTTAAAGTTAAAAACTTTTTACATTTCTTCAATTAATAAATTTATATTAACTTAAATTTAATTCTTTTCTTTTTACATGAATCTTTTAAGATTTTTATAACTTCAAAAATACAAATTTCATTTACTAGAAATAGAAAACATAGTCTTATTCTCTTTTACCAAATATTTTAGCCCCTATAATTAACCTTTATTATTAAAAATTTTTACTTAAATTATGATATATTTAGAAACATAAATGTAGTTATCCAAAGTTAACCTCTAATACCAAAGGTCATATTAAATTTAAAATTTTGAAAATATAAGTGAGGACAAATAAAATTAAGTTTTTTCTCTCTTTCTAAAAATGATTTTTCCTCTTCTCCCTTCCAAACTTAAATTTTTAAAAGATTTTTACATGAAGAGCTTTAAAAATGAAGGGTAAAAGAAAGCATTAAATACATAAAAAAATTATACCTGTTTGAGTTTCTGAATTTTGAACATAAATTTTGAAAATACTGCAGGTACTAAAATGAAAACTATAAGGCTAAAAACATTAAATTGCACATAATACATATAAAATTTGCTGAGAAAGAGCTAATCACAAAACAGAACAAAGTGCTGAAAATAACAAAAGAACTAAACTAAATTCTAAAAATAAAAACAGCCTTCCACATTACAGTTTCACATAATATAACAGATAAAGTATAAACAACATCACAACAAAAATAATACAATCAAACACTACAAACATAAACAAACAAACAAAGGAAACTAAACTGTATGGTCACCCCTCAGGTATCTAACTAAAGCATCATCATACTCAAATTTTTGGAGAATCAGATCATTAGTGTGAGCATTTCTGGCCTCTATATTCTGCACCCTATGATCCATCCTCAAAATATCTCCCTGTTGAATCATCATCTGGTCCAACAACTCCCTGTTGCTGGAGTCACTTGAAGTAGGCTCACTAGGGGTTCTAAAAGTAGAAGGAATATCCCTGACCTGTCTTCCAGATCTCCAATCAACATGGGACTCATAATTCTTATTGTTGGCAGGCCTAATGGGTCTCTGAGGCTCAATCCTCTCCTCATT
>NEWO01001481.1:63906-85285 GCA_003013225.1 Phalaenopsis aphrodite | reverse complement strand
CATTTGAGTTTTGTTTAACAAGTTATGAGGTGAAGTGCCCCAATGGCAAAGTGGTAATTTTAAAACTTTGGTGCCTTAATAAAAAAAATTTGGATTAATCAAAGGGAAAATGGGTAATTTTGACCTTAAAAGACATGTTTGGATGGTTGAAATACAATTGGGCTAAAATGTAGAAACTCATTTACCACCCTTGCACAACATCAACTAAAAGCATATTCTCCTAATCTTCATGACTTGAAAGTCAATTAAAGATTAAATGATTCTTAAGTGATGGGCTTAAGCCAGAAAGTTGATAATTTACTTTCCTCAAGCATGAAGTTGAGGATGATGTGATCATTTAATAAGCATATATGACACTTCAATCAAAACTTTAAAAACCACCATTTCACTCATTATGATTGTTAAAGGATTGATAGTGACATAGGTTCAATGTTTAAACCCATATTGATTGGAATCAGAAAATGATATGGTTGGTGATTAACGTATTTAAGCACCACAAGCCCGACTTTAACCCCGGGCACCACAATCTTAAATGACTCAAACACGCCTTAAGGGCACCCACTCACATAACTTTTAAATTAAACATCAATTGACTGATCAGGTATCCTATCCTTGGGGTAATTAAATTGTCAAGCTTTAATGAGCAATGGGGTAACCACACTCTAGCCCTAGATGATTATTGGAACATTATGATTAGATCAAAATGAACTCGGGATAATTTAAGAGACATTCAAAATGATCTAGGGCCACTTCTTGAACATTTTGAAATCTATTGGATATTCTGAAGGGCAAATTGAACATGTCATATTTTGTTCTAAAATCATCCCCTAGGATCTTCCGAGATTCAACAAAATCATAACTTGGGGTTTGGTAGCTAAAAGTCCATCTACTCTTACAACTTAAACCTTCTTGCAATACTTGCAAGTACTAACCTTTCAGGTGATGGAACGAGAATACTCGCTAGGTATGTTTTAAAGTTTACAATACCATCTTTACTCGTACTTTCCACATTATATTTTTATGCTTACAAAAATTGCATGTTAAAGATCGATGACTAAAATCAACCCTGCATGAAAACCAAAACTGCTAGGATAACCACAAAACCAAAAGCAAAACTAAAATCAACCAAGATAAAAATTATTTCCACAACATTCATAATATAAGACAACAGAAAATTTAATCACAAATATCACAAACAACAATTACAACTAAATTAAGACGTCTCTATCAGATGATCGGGAATTCCTCAAAGGAGGTAACCTATGATTGCTAATGAGACTTCCCACAATCTAAATGAAAGTATGGAACTCATAAAGTTGAGTTTAGTAAATTTATTTTGACTAAGTGAATCTAATAGAAAATAATAGTACTGGAATGAGGGAACCATAGGATCCTAACCGGTGTCGCTCTAATTAACTTTAACATGCCTCATAATATCTAAAGAACTATAACCATAGGGACACCTGATGTGACATCATAACTTGACAAATTAGAAAACTTAAACTCGCCACAACGAGGAGCTTGGAGCTAGCATTGTGGGCAGCATGACCATCTTCAATAGCAAAATCTATCAACATCAGCTAAACCATTCTTTCCTTAGAATTAAACAACCAAGCCATAGGCTTTTGAGGTTGTTTGCTTATGCAAAATAAATCCTCAACATTTTCTTTAGGCTTTTGTATAGCCCTGCTATACAATATAAGCCCTAACTCATCTTAGGATTTCGAGTTTATTGTTTGTCATGATATAAATTTTCACATATTTCATACTATTTGTGCTATCGTCTCACATGAACATAAATCCAAATTAATAAAATTTGTAGGATGAAACACTTAAATATTTCTCCTCAAAATTGAAGACAAACCATAGGATAGCTTGGAAAGTCACCGAGGTTCTCCTCTGGATCCATGACATCCCCTTGTCTCTCTTCCTTTTAATTCTACAATAAATGTTCCAAATTTGAGCCGATCCCTTTTAACGCATCTTTGTCAGATTTTGTTGAAAAGTCCTATTCTTTGACCTCTTTGAAGATAATATTTCATAATTTGTATCGAGAGTTTTCTTAGGTGACTTTGGTTATCTAAGACGTAATTAACTAGAACGGCTTGCCCTTATAGGAAGCTTGTCCGAACCCAGCTTAATATAAATTCTATTTAATTCTTCATATTAAATAGGGTAACTTGTCGACAAATAAAATGGTTTCGCAGATCAAATGGATGTCAAATATTTCTTAGTTTATTTGATCGAGATTCATCCTCAAGTCTTGTGTTTATCCTTCAGGTTAAATACAGGGTTTGAGGTATAGTGCTCCTTCATTTAAACTATGAAAATATGGTGTCAGTTTGATTTTTTATTTTTCTAAACTATATATACATATGTAAATTAAATGTCTTTCCGAAGTGGGCGACGGGATTTTGATTCCGGCGGCCGACAACTTCCAACAGGCAACTCCACACCCAAAATAGAGCCGACAACTTCTGGTGACTCCGCTTAAGACTAGCTTTTCTCTTCATTTAAATCAAGAAATATTATATTCATAGATCTGTAATATGTTCATGTCCCTCATGAACTAAATTACCCTTCTTTTTTTGGCATGCTTTACCCATTTCTATTTAGGGAAAGTACGACCAACTCTTTGGACTTCAGCACCGCCTGTTCAATCACCTTCGAACAGGGAGGTTCAGGGGGGCATTAAGGACTTTTTAATCTTCATGTGGGATCAGACACCCAATAGGTGTATTGGTGGAGTAGTTCCACCTAGGCAATGTGCATTGTTAGGTTGGTCCCGCACTGGGTCCTGAACTTCACTTTTTTTTCCCTTATGAGTTTGATTTGTTGTTTTGCAAATTAAATTGGATTGTGTCGTGCTGCGCGAGCTCTTTAAATTTTCCTTATACTAATTAAATCTTTCTACTTTCAAACTACTTTTACTAAAATTTTAAAACCTGTACAAATTAAATAAGGACTTACCAGGTCTACATATTGGCCTCTGATAGGTTTAGTGCTCGTACTAGGATTACAAGGTAATGGTCAAATAGCTAACCCTAAAGCTTTCTCTTTTGAAGTTGTTGCAATGGTGTTCCCAATGCTCACTTTCTCCTGCAATCTGCCGACGAGCCACAATGCTCGCAATGTCGCTCCCATCATTAAGTTTGGAGCAGGATTTAAAGATATCGAGGTCATTCTCAGGAAAGCCATATTCGTCATAATGAATTTCGCCGTTCCAGAGCTTCAAGAACCTTCTGCCGAGTTCATCCTCAACTGCCCTCAGGATTTTTCTTCTTACAAGAAGGTCAAGACTATTGCCACTGCAGAACCTACCAAGCCTGTTGTTCCTGTTGCTGCTAAGGGAAAAGAAGTTATGATCATTGAAGACCCAACTGAGGGGTTAGCTGTCTCACAATCAGTATTTGAAATTGGATCAATTTTGAGGACTGCATCATTAACCTAAACCCAAAGGAGAAACCACAGTCAGAAGGTTTGGAGGGCTACTGATCCCTCATAATACTGCTAATATGCAAAGTACAACTATAATTTAGATTATATTTCATTTATATTTTCGTACTTTACAACAAAACCAAAAACTTGATCCTCAAGAAAAATAATAATTTAACTTTTAATTTATATACATTGGGATACTACGTAAGTATAAGTATCGTTATCAAGTAATATAGGATTTTTTGATTAAGAACTGAATATCGAAACCACGAGGAATTTATACAATATGCATTTTTAGAAAACTTTCTATTTAAAAAAAAACAATTACTTAAACTGAATATGTTTTACAGTAATAAAAATTCAAATATTTTTTGTATTTTTAATATTTTGACAAAATAGTAACAATTCAAAAAGATAACCAGAGTTTTGTAGATAAAAAACACTTAATAAGAAAAATATCATTTTTCTTATCATGAATCAGTAATAAGTATATGATTTCTTTTGTAGAAGTATGCAAATTGTGTTATGCTAAATAGGAGCAATAATATTCTTTACTCTTAATAGAGATGCTATAAAGAACATTAGCTAATTTAAAGTTTGAATAGTTCTGAAGACCGGCTAGGCAGGGAAGATACTAGCTCTCACTTTAGAGTTCCCTCGATTCCCTCCACCTAGGGGCTAACATTCTTGTATAAGAACCTAAAATAATAAACCAAGTTGGGGGTTTTAGCCTGTCACTTTAAAGTCCTCTAACTCTACACCCTCCAATGAATATTTCTATATTTATTTGCACTCGATCATATGAACTACATTCTCATTCATATAACCTCATGTGATTCTTTCCAATAGTTGACACAGACAATACCAGCCCAGTTCTTACTTGTTCTCACAACAAATTTTAACATATGGATTAGCCAAATCAAGAAGTAAATGAAGTGCATGAATTTAAATCATCACAACTTCTTCCAACATCAAAGATCAATACTCTCCACAATTTCTATCCACAACTTAATTACTTATCAATTTAAGAAAAAAAAGATAAAGAAAACTACTCAGACACCATGGATAAAACAAAACCAAACTTTAGTTTATAAGAAGAAATCATTGTCAAACCAACAACAAGTCTCAACTAAAACCAAAAGATGACTCAAAACAAAAAGATAAAAACTTATCTCAAGTTCTCCACCAAACTCTTGAAGTTCATTTGAATCTCTTCTCTTTACAATAACTCAAAATAAACTAAAAAAAAGGATAAAATAAAAGTAAAAGTAGTGCCTGAAAATCTCTCCAGCTAACTCCCCAATTTGATGAACTTTCAAAACTTTCCAAGTATTTTCAGGACTCTTTCCAAAGTCCTCTCTTCTTTATTTTATAGTTTTCCAAGAGGTGCCTTGGAAACTCTTCAAAATGTGTCTCAATTCGATGTATTTCTCAAAGAGATGCATCCTTTCGTGATAATTTTCGTCCATGGTGGTTATAACCAACTATTAAGCCAATGGGTGCCTCAAAAACCTCTTGAAAATTCATAGAAATTGACTTTACTGTCTAGTAACTGCCACTGGAGCTTAAGAGCAAGACATCCGGCGCTTAGCCGCGGCCTTCTATGTTTAATCGGACGCTTAGGCGCCAAAACTCTTTTGCACATTTTTCACCTTTTTGCTCCAAAGTTGATCTTTTTCAATCATTTAAGCATTTTTCACACTTTTTACCTATATCTGCAAGAAAAACACAAAAATACTATCCATTAAAGCACAACATCTCAAAAATAGGTATAAAAATGTGTCTAAAAATACTATATATTTTAGGTGTATCAAAATCACCCAAACTTAAAATGTTACTTATCCTAAAGTGACACTTCAATCCTTAAAAACTACATATGTATGACATGTATATGTGTTTCTTTAGAAGTTACTAAAATTTAAATTTAGAAATATAGCAGTCTAATTTAGAAAAAAAATATTGAGAAAATGAGACCAACTTAAACTTTAGAAATTCTTAAAGCTAAGAAAGATTAAAATATGAGTTTCTATCTAATTCAAAAATGTATTGTAGATTTTCTAAATTTAGAATTTAGTTTTTTATTATCTCCAAATAAAAATTTTCATTAAAAATAATTTTACTTACTATATTATATCTATAAGCTTAAGAGTTTCTCAAGTTTTATACTTTAAAAAGATCAAATGTAGAACCAATTTTTTATTAGGCACTAATCCTCAAGCTTCTGCTTCCTAATTTTTTTTCTTTTTTTCATTTCTTTCTTTTCTTTTATTTTTCTTTTCTTTCTTTTTTTTTTCTTTTTTAGGCAAGGATTACTATATCTGGATAGACCTTTAATGATTTTTAATTTCACTTCTCCTTTCCTAAAGCAAAGTCTTGATAAAAGTTTTCCATTGATAAATATAATAATAGTTTTGAAAATTATTTTAATAAAAGTAATTTAAGTATTAAAAATAAAAGTCTAAATTATCTAAGTTTTTCAAAAATACATTTTTTTCTTACTAAAGACAGTTACTTATATTAATCATTTTCTCATCTAAAAACTTTTTAACTTAAAGTTTTTCTTCATTATTAAAAATTTTAACTAGATTTTCTTACTCATTCCTAAAATCAAATTTTACTTTCCTAATATAACTTCATATACATAATAAATTTTTTTTTTCTTTTCAAATCAAATTCACTTGTAGCACATTTGAGAACAAATAAAATTCCGGTTTTTAAAATATTTTTCATCGCCCCAAACTTAATTTTTTAACAAATTAAACAGTTTAGCATCAGATATATATAAGCAAGAATGAAAATTTAAAAATAACATGCTAACAGGAATTTTAAACCCTAATGATATAAGTATAAAACTAAAAATAGGAGTAAAATTAATTTTTGATCACATTTTCTATATTTCCATTTTCCTTTAACATGTAGAGATTCAATAAACTTCTAAACACTGGGTATAAACATAAAAGCAAACATACGCACTACTGACACCACAATCTTAACGTAAAGACAAACTTGCAAACATGATAAAAGAAAAATAAAGGGTAGCAGTTTCTGAATTTCAAGTTTAAGATCTAAGCTAGCAAGATTTTCTACTTTATAACATATACAAAATTAAGTTAAGTTCTAAACTAACTAAATCATAGTACTAAACACAAAACAACACTTACTACCCTAAAATTTAAAAATAAATACTAACTACCACAAACGTCATAATAATAATAAAACATAAAAGTCCAAAACACAACATAGTCCAAAACAACATACAGATGCAAATGTAGCAAGCCCAGACCACATAGTTCATTTCATATTACAATCATAAAATACATCTCTCTGCACTACTCTTCATCCTAAGAATCACCAATGTACCCTTTTTCTGCAGGCTCATAATCATGATATTGAGAATATGTAGGAAATTGCACTCCTGGGTCTCCTCTAATTAGGCTCTCCAAAGATGAGTGAAATTTCTCTTCATAATAACTCTTTCTTCTATTATAACTATTATTATGATCTATAAAACGATCTAAATTTTGTACCTTATCAGCGGTAAAAATGATATTTTCCATCATCTTTTGCAATAACTCATCCTGAGTCTTAGTAGACTCACCTCTAGATGTAGAAGCACGTGAAGTAGATGGTCTAAATGAAGAAGCAGTCGAGGTAGATGTAGCAGAAGTTTTCCTTCCATAGCTCCTGAAAAATCCTCCTCTCCAACCAAAAATTGAATGCTCAGAATAAATCTTCACATTCACCTTCGTGATGGCCTTTAGAGGTAACAAAACTTCTTCCCCACTATCATATTTAACCCCAGCCTGCTCGCACAAATAAACGATCAAGGAAGCAAATCCCAGACCTCCAGTTGTAATGGCTGTAGCAGAACTGAAGATAGTATGACAGATCAAAGCTTCAATGTTGATGAGTTTTCCCTCTTGAATAAAATAGTTCAACGTCGCTCTTTCTCTGGTCACTTCACTGAGATGAGTGGTCGGAAGCATACGAGCATAAATGAAATAGTACCAGGCCTTTGAGGGTGCACATAACTTCGAAGTTGGGAAATTTACTCTCCTTTCATTGGTAATCTTCCAAAGTCCTCTCCCAATAGTCAAGTATGAAATAATCTCGTCTAACTCCACTTCAGTTGGACTATAATTTGCATAAAAACATAAATTACCGGTGGTAAATTGTAAAACAAGTTGATTACCTCTGGCAAAAAAGGTACCAACTTTCCTCGAACCATAACTTGATTGTCTTCAGCTTCAGGGACATTTGCATAGAACTCCCTCACAACATAAAACTCCCTCACAAAAGAAATCATTGCGACAATAGAGAAACAACAAACTACTCCAACTGTCGACGAGCAATTAAATCTAAAAATCGCTCCATAATCAATTTTCGTGAATGTAGAGTGTCATTATATCGATCTTAAGCCTTTGAACTAACAAATTAGTTCGAATCAAATGGGCTTTTCCCTCTATTCTTCTTCTTTCTTGGTGTCATTCTATAAATTTTATAAATTCAAAAAATAACTTAAAAAATAAAGTTTAAATCACTAAACTAAACTTCCAAAAGAACAAATTAAACTTCCAAGAAATTTCCATAGAATTTTCATCATTTTTCACCATGAATAGTGAATTCTCAAATTTCTCCAAATGTGCTAAAAAAACATGGTGAAAATCCAACTTTTTTGCAAAGAACTAAAGCTCTTTCCTCAAAGAATCTGAATCTAGCAAATTTTTATTGATTCCACCAAAAAATCTCCACTTAATGGTGTGCTATATAACTAGTGTGGCTAAATCTCCACTTCCTCTATATAACTAGTGTGGCTAAATTGCATTTTCAATTGCCATACAATATGCTCAAGATGTGCATGAATTTCTAATACCTTAGTCTCTAGTACAGACATGGTATTTTCATTTTTGTTGATCTTCTCTGATATCCCTTCAATACTAATGGCTAAGAAACTGTTATACATCTCTTGTGCACTTTGACTTATGAATTTCTTCCTCATGGTATCTTCCTTCTTCTTCAAATCCATCTCCCATGAAGTCATCGTCTTAAAATATCTCTCTCTTTTAGGCTTTAGGGCTATAAATGATCTGTGGTGAAATTCCTTCACTAAACCCTTCGATTTATAGGCCTAAATTCTTCCAATAACTCCTAGACACTTTTAGAAACTGCCAAGGCATGCTTTTGCAAACTTCTAGGCAGTTTTCCCTTCTATAATATTAGCACATGTTTTTAAACTGTCGCTCTTAAGCGCTGGAGTTAGCGCTTAAACGCCATACAATTTTTGTACAAGTCAACTTAACATCCAAATTCTCATTTTAACATGTCCAAATCACTAATTTAAGTCTTAGAATCAATACTAACATATAATAGTCTCAAAAATACTACATCAATTTTCTTAATCACATATAAAATAATAATAAAAACAAAAACACCCAGATTATTATGGGTTGCCTCCCACAAAGCGCTTGGTTTTACGTTGTCAGCATTACGTAACCAGTACTTACTCTGGTTGACCCAACATCATTCCATCATTAAACTTCTGCTGATTCCCTATAAAATAAGGTTTCAGTCTATGTTCGTTCATTTTAAAGATTTTCTCAGATTTAGGATCTTTAATATCCACAGCTCCAAAAGGATAAACTTTAATCACAATAAATGGTCCCATCCACCTAGACTTAAGTTTGTCGGGAAATAATCTTAACCTTGAGTTATATAGTAAAACATTTTGCCGTCGTTGAAACTTTTTAGTAAGAATCTTTCGATCATGCCATATTTTCATCTTTTCTTTATAAATTTTGGCACTTTCATAAGATTCATTCCTTATCTCTTCAAGCTCATTTAATTGTAATAATCTTTTTCTCACCAACATTTTTCAAATTATAATTGAATTCTTTAAGTGCCCAATATGTTTTATGCTCAAGTTCAACTGGTAAGTGACAAGCTTTCCCAAATATTAGCCTATATGTGGACATTTCTATAGGAGTTCTATATGCAGTCCTATAAGCCCACAAAGCATAGTCAAGTTTGACTGACTAATCCATTTTTGTTGGATTCACAAATTTTTCCATAATTCTTTTAATTTCCCGATTGGATAATTCAACCAAACCACTTATCTGAGGATGATAAGCAGTAGCAATCCTAAGATTTATATGATATTTATTTAATAAATTATCCATTATGGCATATCTGACATGACTTCCCCCATCAGTAATGTTAACTCTTGGCATCCAAAATCTACAAAATATATTCATTTTCAAAAATGTTGCCACACTTTCAGCATCACATCGAGGTAAAGAAACAACTTCTATCCATTTGGATACATAGTCCACTCTTAACAGAATATATAAATTTTTGAAAGATGGTATAAATGGTCCCATGAAATCTAATCCTGGAACATCAAATATTTCAACTTCTAGCATATAATTGAGCGACATCTCATTTCTTCTAGAAATATCACCTACTCTTTGACATCTATCATAAGTTTTGATATAGGCATTAACATAATTCAACCAAATCACTTATCTGAGGATGATAAGTCGTAGCAATCCTATGATTTATATGATATTTTTTAATAACTTTTCAATTATGGCATTTTTAAAATGACTTCCCCCATCAATAATGATAACTCTCGGCATCCCAAATCTACAAAATATGTTTGTTTGNAATATCACCTACTCTTTGACATCTATCATAAGTTTTGATATAGGCATTAACATCTCTAAAAATTGTCGGCCAATAAAATTCAAATTTTAAAATTTTGTTTGTTGTTTTATCAACACCAAAATGTCCCCAAAAATCAAAATTATGACATTTTTGGATAATCTCATAAGTTTCTTCTAATGATACACATCTTCGAATAGTCATATCCTTTCCTTATTTATATAAAAATGGGTCATCCAAAAAATAAGTCTTAGCTTCAAAAATAAATTTTCTCTTCTATTGGTATGTCATTCCATATGGTATATTATCCCTAAAAATAAATTTCACAATGTCATCATACAACAGAACACGCCACTTATTAATAGTGAACAATTTTTCATCTAGAAAATGTTCATTAATTTCATTTCCAAAACATAGTGGTTTTTCTAACTCAAGCCTGGACATATGATCAGTAAATTGATTTTCAATGCCCTTCCGATCTACTATTTAAAACTTAATTTTTTGCAAAAGAAGAATCTATCTTTTAAGTTTAGACTTAGCATCCTTCTTTTTCATTAAATAATTAATAGCAGAATGATCTGTATGCACTATACAATGAGTTCCAATTGAATATGATCTAAATTTATCAAAAGCATATATTATTGCCAATAACTCTTTTATAGTTGTTGTATAATTAATTTGAGCTTCATTAAAAGTTTTACTATCATAGTAAATAACTTTGAAAATTTTATCATATCTTTGTCCTAGAACAACTTCTATAGCATAATCACTAGCATCACACATCAATTCAAAATTTTTTCCCAGTTTGGTGAAACTATAATTGGTGCATTGATTAATTTTTCTTTAAATAATTTAAAAGATTTTAGGCATTCGTCATCAAAATTAAAAATTGCATCTTTCTCCAGTAAATGACATAAAGGCTTAGCAATTTTTGAAAAGTCTTTAATATATTGTCTGTAGAATCTAGCATGTCCTAAAAAACTTCTAATTTCCCTTACGTTTATTGGATAAGTTTAATTAGTGATCACTTGAATTTTAGAGGGATCTACTTCCATACTATTTTCTAATATTTGATGACCTAATACAATTCTTCATGCTACCATAAATTGACATTTTTCCCAATTTAGGACAAAATTTGTTTCTTCACAGCACTTAAGAACTTTAGATAAATGCTCTAGACATGAGTCAAATGAAGTTCCAAACACTGAAAAGTCATCCAAAAAGACTTCAATACCTTTTTCAATTAAATCACAAAAAATTATCATCATACATCTTTGAAATGTAGCATGGGCATTACATAAACTAAAAGGCATTCTTCTAAAAGCAAAAGTATCATAAGTACTGGTAAATGTTGTTTTCTCTTGATCCACAGGAGATATTTGAATTTGGTGATAACTAGTATATCCATCCAAAAACAAATCTATTTATGCCCAGCTAGTCTATACAACATTTGATCTAGAAAGGGTAATGAAAAATGATCTTTCCTAGTGATAAGATTTAATTTTCTAGAATCAATGCATATTCGCCACCCTGTAACTTATCTAGTAGGTATTAACTCATCATGTTCATTTACAGTTACAGTTACTCCACCTTTCTTAGGAACACAATGAATTGGACTAACCCATGCACTATCTTAAATAGGGTCGAAATTTCTTTCTTATTAACTTCTTTCATAACAGGATTCAGTCTCCTTTGCAAATCAGCCCTGGGTTTGCAATTCTCTTCCATATGAATTCTATGCATACAAATTGAACGACTGATTCCTTTAATATGAGCAATTGTCCATCCAAAGGCTTTCTTAAAACTTTTTAGAATTTTCATCAACCTTTCTTCCTCTTCCATCGTTAACTTCAAGGAAATTATAACAGGTAAAGTAGAGAAATCTCCTAAAAAGGCATATTTTAAATGATCAGGGAGTAACTTCAACTCAAGTTTTAGAGGTTTTTCAATAGATGGGCAAAATGAGTTATCTTTGTTTATCATGTTCAGAATTTCAAAACTTTCTCGAACATAGTTTGAATCTTCATTAAAAGATCTTCACATTGATCTAATTCCTCTTCTTGCTCGCGTTCCAAATCTTTTTCTTCAAATTTTTCTTCATAAGTAGTCTTGAAATGGCATTCACTCAAATATCTTGTAACATCCATTCTATAACATTCATCATCTTTAACTTTAATAGGGTATTTCATTGATTTTGAAATGTTAAAAGTAACAGTTTGATCATTGACGTGCATTGTTAATTCCTTTTTCTGCACATCTATCATTCCTCTTCCTGTGGCTAGGAAAGGTATCTCCTAAATGATAGGTATTTCTTTTTCTTCCTTCATATCTAGCACAATGAAATAAACAGGAAAGATAAATTCATCCACTTTAGCTAGGAAATCTTCTATAACTCCTTTAGAGTATGTTATCGAATGATGTGCTAACTGCAGAGTTACACTAGTAGGGGTTATTTCTCCTAATTCCAATCTTTTAAATATTGATAATGGCATAAGGTTAATGCTTACACCTAAATCACATAAAGCTTTCCCATAAAATCTCTCTCATATTACACATGGAATTGTAAAGCTACCTGGATCTTTAAGCTTTTCAGGAAGCTTCTTCTGAATTATCGTACTTCCCTCCTCACTAAGTGCAATAGTCTCATTATCTTCAAACTTCCTTTTTATGTTGAGAATATCCTTCATAAACTTTACATAGCTCAACATTTGTTCTAAGGCTTCAGTAAATGGAATATTAATTGTAAGCTTCTTAAATATTTCTAGAAATTTTAAAAATATCTTATCCAACTTCTGCTGATGAAGTCTCTAAGGAAATGGAGCCGGTGGTGTTTCCAAATCAATTTTCAGCGAAGAAATAGGTCTCTCAAAATCTTTTAGAACGTCATCTTTTGATTCTTCAATTTCTTCTCTCTCTACTACAATTTCTTTTTGAACCCAACCTTCCAACTCTCTTCTGCTTCTATGTTGAACGACTTTTACTTTTTCTTAATTCTGATCTTTTGAATTTGAATCATTATTACTAAGAAGTGTTTTTTAGGATCTATTACTTAATTAATTTGTTATTTGCCCAAGTTGATTCTCGATATTTCAAATTGTAGCTCCTTGACTTTGTAATTAATTTCCCATTTGTAACACCACTTCATCTATAGACAACTTATTCTCCTTAAACTGTGTATTACTGTTGAAACCTAAAGGATGGGTAAATCTGTAATTATTATTTCCTTGGTTGTTCCAGTTTCTCAATGGGTTTTCTTGGTTGTTCCCCCATTGTTGATTATTACCACCCGAATTGTTATTCCAATTAAAGTTGGGATGGATCTTCCAACCTGGGTTATAATAATTTGAAAATGGGTTATTTTGCTTATTATTTATGGCATTCAAAGTTTCTAATGATGCTTGAGAATCTACCATTTGGCCTAATGAATTCTCTTTAATCATGGAAATTGGTTGAGAAAAATTCATTCCAAATTGGTCTAACTTCCTTGAAATTGCAGCAACTTGATTTGCTAACATGGTAAATGCATCAGATTCATGAATGTTGGCTATTTTTGTAGGATTTACCCTCTCAGAAGGCCATTGAAAATTATTAGTAGTCATTTCTTGAATTAAAGCGTAAGCATCGTGAAATGGTTTTGACATCAATGAACCACCAGAAGCGACATCGATAATTGATCTAATAGATCTAACTAATCCATTATAAAATGTTTCAATTATTAACTAATCTGATATAGCATGATGTGGACACTTTCTTAAGATTTCTTTAAATCTTTCCCATGCTTCATAAATAGATTCCCCTTCAAATTGATTAAAAGATGTAATATCGTTTCTAAGCTTTGCAGTTTTTGATGGTGGAAAATATTTAGCAATGAATTTTTGTGCTAAATCACCCAAAGTTCTGATAGATCCAGGTGCTAACGAATTCAACCACATCTTAGCTTTATCCCTCAGTGAGAAAGGAAACAACCTAAGTGTTATGGAATCATATGATACACCATCGTATTTAAATGTAGCGCACAATTCTAGAAAATTGGCAAGATGTAAATTTGGATCTTCAGTTGGTGATCCCCCAAACTGATTATTTGATACCATTTGGATAATAGCAAGTTTAAGCTCAAATGAATTAGCCACTACAGTAGGTTTTTGAATACTACAATGAAGTTCATCTATAGTAGGGTTGGCATAATCTCTTAAAGGTCTAAAATCTTGATGAATTTCAGCATTTTGATTATTTTGGTCAACCATTTCTTTAATTTTTTGGATATTTCAAAACTTATAATTTTTTTGGTTTCTATAATTTTTCTAATAGTTCTTTCTAATTTCGAATCGTAGGGCACTAGTCCTTCAGAACCTGAACTACGCATACACTATCATAAAATAAAATAAAATAAAATTCAAAACACATAGAAAATAAGATACATTACTTAAAGTTTAAATAAAACTTTCTAAAAATAGAAATTTTGCTTTCGATTCCCCTGCAACAGTGCCAAGAACTTGATCCCTAGATACTGCTACTATACAAAGTACAACAATAATTCAGATTATATTTCACTTATATTTCCTTACTTTAGAACAAAACCAAAAACTTGATCCTGAAGAAAAATATGAATTTAACTTTTAATTTATATATATTGGGATACTACGCAAGTATACTCATCGTTATCAAGTAATATAGGACTTTTTGATTAAGACTTGAATATCGAACCCACACGAAATTTATACAATATGCACTTTTAAAAACTATCTATTTTTAAAAAGATAATTACATAGAGTGAATATATTTTGCAGTGATAAAAATTCAAATATTTTTCATATTTTGACAAAACAGGAATAACTTAAAAACATAACTAGAGTTTTGTAGATGAAAAACACTTAATAAGAAAATTATCTTTCATCTTATCATGAATCAGTAATAAGTATAGGAATTCTATCATAGAAGTAGGTAAATTGTGTTGTACCAAATAGGAGCAATAATATTCTTTAGCCTTACTAGAGTTGTTATAAAGAACATTGGCTAATTTAAAGTTTCAATAGTTCTAAAGACCGACTAGGCAGGGAAGATACTAGCTCTTACTCTAGAGTTCCCTCGATTCCCTCTATCTGAGGGCTAACATCTTCTATCAGAACCTAAAACAATAAACCAAGTTGGAGGCTTTAATTTGTCACTTTAATGTCCTCTAACTCTACACCCTTCAATGAATATTTTCCTATTTATTTGCACTTAATCATATGAATTATATTCTCATTCATAAAACCTCTTGTGATTCTTTCTAATTGTTGACTGAGACAATACCAGCCCGGTTCTTTCATGTTTTCACAAGAAATTTTAACATATGGACTAACCAAATCATAAAGTAGATGAAGTGCATGGATTTAAATCATCACAACTTTTTCAAACTTTAAAGATCAATATTCTCCACAATTTCCATCCAAAACTTATATACTTATCATTTTAAGAAGAGAGATAAATGAAACTACTAAGAATCCATGGAGAAAATAAAACCACACTTTAGTTTAAAAGTATAAATTTTTTTTAAACCAACAACAAGTCTCAATTAAAACTAAAAGTAGTCTCAAAGCAAAACGATAAAAAACTTATCTCAAGTTCTCCACCAATCTCTTGAAGTTTGTTTGAATCTCTTCTCTTTAAAATCACTCAAAATAGACTAACAAAAAAGATGAAATAAAAGTAAAAGTGGTGCCTGAAAATCTCTCTAAATAACTCCCCAATTTGATGAACTTTCAAAACTTGCCAAGTATTTTCAGGACTCTTTTCAAAGTCCTCTCTTCTTTCTTTTATAGTTTTCCAAGAGGTGAATTGAAAACTCTTCAAAATGTGTCCCAATTTGATGTATTTCCCAAAGAGATGCATCCTTTTGTGATAATTTTCTTTCGTGGAGGTTATAACCATCAATTAAGCCAATGGGTGCCTCAAAAAGCTCTTCAAAATTTGCAGAAAATGACTTTACTCATCTAGTAACTGCCACTGGCGCTGAAGCGCGGGACCTCTGGCGCTTAGGCATGGCCTTCTATGTTTAACTGGTGCTTAAGCACTGGATCTGACGCTTAGGCGCCAAAACTCATTCGCACTTTTTTCACATTTCTGCTCTAAATTTATTCTTTTTCACTCCTTTAAGCATTTTTCACATTTTTATTTGTATCTGCAAGAAAACACTAAAATACCTTCCATTAAAGCACAATATCTCAAAAATAGGTATAAAAATGTGTCTAAAAACACTGTATATTTAAGGTTTATTTGTAAGGTCACGAAGGAGAGTGATATTTTGAATTAATGTATTCAAACTGTGAAGCCTATTGATATTGGAGCCATAATTGTAAAATCTATTTTGGGTTTGATTGTAAATGGATCTGCAACAGGATTGGGACACCAATCTACTATTTTCCAACTATTCAGTCAATTGCAAGTACCATATGAAAGTTGGGAGAAAGTCCTACTGCCTAGGAAGCCGATAGATCTTGAAGTTTACTGCAGTTGTGTTGGAATGGGAGATAAAAATTTTATGGATGTACTAATGGATCAAGGATCTCAAAATTCATCACCTATTTAACCCTACAAGAACTCGAGTGCACTTTCAAAAGGATTAAAAAGATAGAGACAGAGGTGCATAATCTTATACATGCAATTGAGAATATTTCAAAAATGCTGAATCACCTGGATTGGAGACTTAAGGAACATTTTGAACATACAAGGCATATTGAAGATGGTTTGGTATGTATGTTCAAGAAGCATTCAATGATTGAAGAGGAAAATGCAACTAATGAATTTTCATTTAGGCCCTTCTGCAATCTTTATGAACACTACCAGTCTATGAGAGATCTCGAGGAGAACAAGAGTGACGAAGATGAGTGAAGTTGAATTAAGCACCAAACATTTTTTCTAGTTTTGTTTGTTATAGTCTGTTTTGTTGGATTGCTTTAGTTTAAGTTGTTGCACTATTTATGTTATTTTCTGTGAAGTTTGATGTTTAGATTTCAGTATTTAGGACGTTGGTTTGCTTTAAAACATTGAATTTGTTATTTGTTGGGTTGAAAATTATTAGTTTGTAATAACTCGAATTTCATATATAAATATGAGTTTTGTGTTGTTTTTTGAAAATTTAGTGTTAGATTGATGTTTAATTATGCTTAGAAAGTTTTATTTAGGTCAAATAAAGGTTAATGTAAAGTGGTACAGAGCAGATTTCCACAAAAACCAAAATCAAGCAAAAATACTCTTTGGCGCATGATGCGCCAACTTATAAAGCCTTGACGCATGATTTGCCAAATTGGCGCATGATGCGCCAAATGTCCGAACATGCTATATACCTAGAAAATCACAAAATCACATGAACAACCTCCTTTTTGTCGCTTGGGTCATCTTCTACCTCGAGACCTTCATCTAGAGCATCACATTGCGGGCTAAAGAGAAAGATTCAGAGGATAAGAATCATAGATTTCATTTTCTCTTGGTAAGAGCTTCACTTTAACTTAGAAATTTTTTATTTTTACCATGGATTTTGGGAGATCTAAATAAATGGAATTTTTTATGAAAGTGCGTGAAGAAAACTCATGGTGAAAAGTTTCTTACCAAATAATCTTACTTAGAGAGTTAGATTTTCAATTTAGTAATTTATTTGGAATTTATTTGGATTTTTGTAGAATTTTTTATGGCTCCCAGAGTTAAGAAAGGAAGATTGACCGATGACTTTGATGCTCAATAATTTGTTAGTTTTAAAGCCCAACACAGTTATAATATCTTATTTGAGAAGAAAAGAATGATTCAAGAGCGGGCATTTGCAAACCTGGGAGGCAAGGTCGAGAGGTTGATTTACGCTAAAAATTGGGAGAGATTCTGCTACTTCACTGCTATGGAAATCGTTTCTTTGGTCCAGGAGTTTTATGTAAACTTAAAATTCACTGCAGAAGATCACATTTTGGTGAGAGGTACACAAGTTAAGTTTACCTCTGAAAGGATCAATGCATTTTATGGGCTTAGAAATGTCTTCCATGATGAATATGCGACTTTTTTTATAATTGATTCATCATTGGAAGAAGTTATTGCCTTTTGACTGATGGAAGCAGAGAGTGGAAGATAAAGAATAATAAGACAGTTAACTTCCCTGCTTCCATGTTAACAAAGGATTGAGCTGTGCCAGACTTTTACCTTCAATAAAAAATATGACACCATTTCATCTCTGTCAGACTTTTACCTACAAATCATCTAGCTGATTTTACAAAGGATTGAGCTGTGTTGAACTATTGCATTCAGAATATGAAAGCAATAGATGTTGGTGCGCTTATAGTTCATCACGCTTGGAGGATTGGTAGTAGTGCTACTGCGGGAGGCTTGGGATATCCTGCCCTGATTTTCACTTTATGTGAACAATTAGGAGTTGAATTCCATATAAATGAAGAAAGATAACAGCCTTGATATTTTATGAATCTTGTTCAGTTATTTTGAAGTGCTTGTGTTTATATTTTGGTATACTTTTATTTGGAAAACTTATTGTAGTAAAATACTTTTTATGTTGTGTTATGGACTTACAGTTTATAATAGTAATTATAGACTGTTTATTTTTCAGTTTTAGTTTTAGTATTTTCAGATTGAGCTTCTTGAATATGTAGTATTTTTAGTTTTTATATTTATGTGTTTAATCCCCAACAAGTTCTTCAGAATATATTATATTTTATTTAATTCTTTAAAGCCTGCATGTAGTTTTACAGTTAGTACCTGCAGTATACCAGAACTAATTTTATGATTAAAAATCCTCTACAAGTTAGTTTTTGTTTTCATGCATTTACTGTTTTCTTTCGCCAACTAAAATTTTGTACTAAAATGTTTTTAAATCATTTAAAAATTTAAGTTTGGGGGAAAAGAAAATTTTCTTTTGAAATGGAGAAAACTAAATTTTATTTCTCCTAAAGTAACTATGTTTTTCAAAATTTAGTTAACATGACTTGGGTTATTAAGATTTAACTTTAAATGACTATACTTATGTTTATAAATATTATAGTAAATTTCGGTAAAAAAAATTAATAATGAAGGTCAATTATAAAGTTAAAGATATTTGGTGTGATAGAATAAGGCTATATTTTTCTATCTTAAGTAAAGGAAAATTGTATTTTTAAAATGTTAAGAATTATAGAGTTTCATGTAAGAAGAAAGGAATGAGACTTTATGAAAATCATAAACTAGTATAACTTTATTAAGTAAGGAGGGATGTGGAGTTTTGACTTTAAGAAGAGGATAGTGAAGTTCAAAACTACTAGAGGCTATCCAGATATAGTAATCCTTATTTGAAAAAGGAAAAAAGAAAAAGAAAAGAAAGGGTTAAAAAGATTCTAAAAAAAAGAAGAAAAAAAGGTGAGGAGAAGCTTGAGAAGATGCCTAATAAAAAATTAGCTTCACTTGAATCAACTTAAGGAAGGAGCTTTATTACACTTTTTAAACTTGTATTGAAGTATTAGTAACATTTCTAGTAGATTTTTTATGAATTTATTTTTCATATGAATGTTCTAAATGTCCTTAGCATGATAAATTGCAATTCTTCTTGAAAAGAATAGAGATTCAGAAATCTTAAATTTGATTACTAGATATTCTTAGACTTGGAGTTGGAACCTAAGTTATTAAATGTTTTTTCTTATATTTTGTTATTCTATTTTTTTAACTAAAGTATAGAAGTGATAAGTTAATATCTATCCTAAAGTCATATGCTTTTATGTAATAAAAGTGTCACTTGAGGACAAGTAACATTTAAGTTTGGGGGATTTTGATCCACAAAAATAATATACTATTTTAATTACCCTTTTTATGTCTATTTTTGGTAATATTACACTTTAAAAAAATGTATTCATGTGTTTTTGTTGCAGGTATACCATTTTTAGGCATTTGGATCAAAAATGGCGAAAAGAACGAAATTTGGAGCAAAAACAACCAATTTTGGGGTTTGGCGCATGATGCGCCAAAGTCCAGAGTGCTGGCACATGATGCGCCAGATTGGTGCATGATGCACCAAACGTGATGTTTTCAAATTAAAGCATTTCAAGACGAATTTTTAGGACTCCATTAGAGCCTTATATATACTTGAATGGTCACAAAACCAAAACCAAAACTAAAATCAACCAAGATAAAATTCACTGCCATAACATTCAAAATATAAGACAACTCAAAATTTAATCACAAACATCACAAAACAATAATTGCAACTAAATTAAGATGTCTCTATCAGATGATCAAGAATCACTCGAAGGAGGTAACCTACGGTTGCTAACGAGTCTTCCCGGGGTCTAAATGAAAGTATGGAACTCATTAAGTTGATTTTAGTAAATTCATTTGGACTAATTGAATCAGAAAGAAAATAGTGGTACTAGAATGAGGGAACCGTAGGATCCTAACCGGTGTCGCTCTAATCAACTCTAATATGCCCCAAAATATTTTAAGAACCATAACCATAAAAACATCTGATTTGACATTATAACTTGACACATTAGAAAACCAAAACTTGTCATGACGATGAGCTTGGAGCTAGCATTCTGGGCAGCACGACCATCTTTAATAGCAAAACATGTCTACATAAGCTAAATCGCTCTTTCTTTAAAATTAAATAACCAAGCCATAGAACTTCGAGGTGGTTTGATTATGCAACATAAATCCTCAACTCATATTTAGGCCTTTATATAGCTCTGTTGTATAATATAAGTCCTAACTCATGTTAGGATTCTGAGTTTATCGTTCATCATGACCGAAATCCTCACATCTTCCAGGCTATTTGTGTGATCATTTCACATGGATGTAAGCCCTAAATAAATAAAATTTATAGGATGAAACGTTTAAATAATCTCTCTCTAAAATTGAAGCCAAACTACAACATAGCTTGGGAAGTCATCGAGGTTCTCCTCCGGATCTATAATATCCCCTAGTTCTTCCTTCTTTGAATTTCAAAAACAAAATATTCTAAATTTGAGTCATTTCCCTTTCACACCTCTTTATCCGATCTCGTTGAAACGTTATATTCTTTTGACCTCTTTGAAGATAATATTACCTGATTTTTATCGAGAGATTTTTTAGGTGACTTTGGTCATTTAATATGTAATTAACTACAGGGGCTTGCCCTTATGGGAAGCCTTTCTGAACTCAGCTTAATATAAACTCTATTTAATTCTTCAGATTAAATAGTGGAACTTGTCGACAAATAAAATGGTTTTCACTGACCAAACATATGTTATATATTTCTTAGTTCATTTGATTGAGCCTCACCCTCAAGTCTTGTGTTTATCTTTCA
>NEWO01001481.1:36346-54222 GCA_003013225.1 Phalaenopsis aphrodite | reverse complement strand
AATTTCTTTAATTGCTGATTCATAATATCTGCTGGTAGAATATCACTAACGATATAATTTACTATATCTATATACCAGGGTATATTTATTTAATCATTATTATATAATTTTCATCAAGGAATTTTTCTAAAATTTCATTTACAAAATTAGTTAATAATTCTTTTTCTAGTCTAGACAAATGATCGGTTATTTGATTATCATTTCCCTTTCTATCAACTACATTAAAATTGAACTCTTGAAATAGAGGTATCCTTCTAATTAATCTTCATTTAGCATCATTCTTTTGCATCAAGTATTTGATAGCAGAATGATCTATATGCACTATACATTTGGTACAAATCAAGTAAGGTCTAATTTTGTCAAAGGCATAGACAATAGACAATAACTCTCTTTTAGTAGTAGTGTAATTAATTTGAGCATCATTTAGAGTTTTACTAGCATAATATATTACTTTAAAAACTTTGTTGTGCCTTTGTCTTAATACAGCTCCAATAACATAATCACTAGCATCGCACATTATTTCAAATGGTTTCTCCCAATCAGGTGGAACTATTATAAGTACAGTAATTAATTTCTCTTTCAACAGTTCAAATGCTTTTATGTATTCCTCATTAAACCCAAATTTTGTATCTTTTTTTCTAAAAGTTGGCATAATGACTTAGTTAATTTTGAAAAAAATTTTATATAATGCCTGTAGAAACCAGCATGTCCTAGAAAACTTCTTACCCCTCTAACCATAGTAGGAGGTGGTAATTTTTCAATAACTTGAATTTTTGCAGGATCTACTTCCATGTCATTTTCAAATTTTATGCCCAAGTACAATTCCTTCTGCAACCATAAATTGACATTTTTCCTAAATTAATACTAGGTTGATTTTTCACATAATTCCAAACCTTTTTATAAATTATTTAAACATAATTTGAATGAAGTCCCGAATATAGAGAAATCATCTATAAATACTTTCATTCCTTATTCAATCAAATTACTAAAAATTGACATCATACATCATTGAAATGTCGCAGGTGCATTGCAAAGTCCAAAAGGCATTCTACGAAAAGCAAATGTTCCATAAGGGCTTCTAAATGTTGTTTTCTCTTATTCCTCAGGAGTAATTGGAATTTGACGATAATCGGTATATCCATTTAAAAAGCAGTAATATTTGTTTCCAACCAATCTATCCAACATTTGGTCCAGAAAGGGTAAAGGAAAGTGATCTTTCCTGGCGACCATGTTTAATTTTCTATAATCTATACAAATTCTCCAACCAGTAACTTATCTTATTGGAATTAATTCATTTTTGTCATTTACTTCAATGATCACTCCTCCTTTCCCTGGAACACAGTGAATTGGACTTACCTATGCACTGTTTGAAATAGGATATATAATTCTAGCATCTAACCATTTTAAGATTTCTTTTTTAACAACTTCTTTCATTATTTGGTTTAATATCCTCTTAGGATCAGCTTTAGGTTCGTATTGATCATCTAATGGAATTCTATGCATACAAATTGAAGGACTAATTCCTTTAACATCTGCTAAAGTTCATCCAAAAGACTTTTTATATCTTTTTAACATTTTTATTAATTTTTGTTCTTGAATTTCAGTTAACTCAGAAGATATAATAACAGGCAATGTAGATGAATCTCCTAAAAACGCATATTTAAAATGAGCAGATAATACTTTCAGCTCAAGTTCAGGTGGTTCAATACTTGAAGGAATAAGATTTTTATTATTGTTTTCCAACAAATCTAAAGTTTTAAATTTGTCCTAAATAAAAATCTAAATTCTCTTCTTTTATTTCGTTCTCATTCTCACAAATTTTTCTTCAAATACTTTCTTTAATTGCTCATTACTTAGATAATCAGTAACTTCCATCCTAAAACATTCATTATCCTTTTCTATTGTAGGATATTTCATAGTTTTTACAATATTAAATGTTACTTCTTGATCATTAACTTTCATTATTAATTCTCCTTTTTGCACATCTATCACAGCTCTCCCTGTTGCAAGAAATGGTCTCCCTCAAATAATAGGAATCTCTTCATCTTCCTCCATATCTAATACTATAAAGTCTACATGAAAAATAAATTTATCCACTTTTACTAATACATCTTCTATAACTCTGTTAGGGTAAGTTCATGATCGATCAGCAACTGAAGAGTTACAGTAGTAGGGGAAATCTCTCCTAAATCTAAATGTTTAAAAATTGATAGAGGCATAAAATTGATACTCGCTCCTAAATCACATAAGGCTTTTCCAAAAATCTTTTCACCAATTGCACAAGGTATAGTAAAACTACCAGGATCTTTTAACTTTTCAGGAAGCTTTTTCTGAATAATAGCGCTGCGCTCTTCTCTGAGTTTAACGGTCTCATGATCTACAAAGTTCCTTTTCTTGTTTAGTATATCTTTCATAAATTTCACATAACTTGGCATTTGTTCCAAAGCCTCAATGAAAGGAATGTTTATCATTAACACTTTAAGGATTTTCAAAAATTTTGTAAATTTTTTGTCTTTACTCTTCTACTTCAATCGTTGAGAAAATGGAGTTCGTGGTTTTTCTATAGAAACTTGTATTTGTTCATTTTCATTATGGTCACTTTCAATCTCTTCGTTCTCATCCTCAACGTAAGTTTCGCTTTGGATTCTAGTTTCAACATCTTTTCCACTTTGTAATTGAATAGCTCTAATTTGCTCCTTAATTTGATCTTTTGGATTAACTTTCACAGCAATCAGAAGATTTCCTGAAGGTATGTAACTAAGTGCAGTAGCAATATGTTCTAATAAATTTTCAATATTTCTAATAGGGGCCTTGATTTTGTGTTTGATTTCCCATATTCAACATTACTTCATCCATCATCAACTTCTTTTTCTTAACTTGTGGGTTAGGGTTAGAGTTAAATCCTAGAGGATAATAAGGTTAATAATTAGGATTTCCTTGGTTTTTAAATTTCCTAAGGGGTTCATTGAATTGTTATAATTATTCCAACTAAAACTAGAGTGATTTTTCTATCCAAGATTGTAATTGTTAGAATATGGATTGTTATTTTAATTATTTGTAGAATTTAAAGTCTCATAAGATGGTTGAGTATCAATTATTTTCCCTAGTGAACTTTTTCTCTAATACTGGTGGCATTTAAGAATAGTTCACTCTAATTTGATCAATATTTTTTTATATAACAGCAATTTGAGATGCTAAAATAGACATTGCATCAGAGTTATGAATACTAGCTACTCTATTAGGATTTACCCATTCAGAGGGTCATTGAAAATTGTCTGTAGCCGACATTAGTGATCCACCTGCAGTAGCATCTATAATTGATCTAAGTGATCTTCTTAATCTATTGTAAGAAGTTTGGATTATTAACCAATTTGGTAAAGCATGGTGTGGACATTTTCTAAGGAGATCCTTTAACCTTTCCCAGGCTTCATATATCAATTCCCCTTCAAACTAACAAAAAAATGTAATATATTTTCTAAGCTTAGCAGTTTTCAAGGGTGGAAAATATTTAGCCAAAACATTTTGTGATATTTCTCCCCAAGTTCTGATAGATCCAAGTGCTAATGAATTTAACCAAGCTTAGCTTTATCCCTTAATGAAAAAGGAAAAAGTGTAAGCCTAACAACATCACAAGACACTCCATCATATTTAAAAATAACACTTATTTCAAGAAAACTAGCAAGATGTAAGTTTTGATCTTCAATAAGTGTTCCTCTAAACTGATTATTTTGTACCATTTGGATAATAGTAGGTTTAAGTTCAAATGAATTAGCAGCAACATTAGGATTTTGAATAGTTAAGTGAAGTTCATCTACTGTCGAATTAACATAATCTTTTAAAGGTCTAATTTATTTGATTATCTAAGTTATTCACCATTTCATTCAAATTTTTAATTTCTTTCTGTTGTTTTTGAATTTTTATAAGAGTACGTTCTAATTCTGAATCGTAGGGTACAAAACCTTCAGATCCAATATTTTGCATAAACAAATATAATAAGTAAAGAAAAATTTCTTAAAAATATTCTTAAATATACATAGCTATATATTTTATTTTGAATTTTTGATTATATATATTTATATGGATTTGATTATATATATATATATATATATATATATATATATATATATATATATATATATATATTATTCCTAAATTTTCTAATTTACCAAATCTATTTTTTTTACCGTTACCTTCCCCGGCAATGGTGCCAAAAACTTGATCCCGGAAAATATAGTTGTGTAAAATTTATAAAGTTGACTCCGCTTTACAACGGTGCCAAAAATTTGATCTGGTATTTAATAAATAATAACGTTAAGCACTTAATGTTGGGATTCTACGCAAGTATATGTATCATTATCAAGTAATATAAGACTTTCTATTTAAGTCCCAAATATCGATACCACGAAGAAGATATAAATTCAAAATGATAAATTAACTATGAAATTCACATAAATAAAATGAAGTTATTATCACTAATTTTGAATGTTTGAGATACTATTAGAACTAAATTATTAACTACTAGAAAAATTTAAATGCAAAGTTTAAAATAGTAACTACTAAACTATGTTTATGTGATGAAATTTTCTAATATGAAAAAACATCATTCCCACTACAATGAGTTTTTAGTGAAATGAGATGAAATAAATGGTTTAATATGTATTATGCCAAATAGAAGCAATTTTTAATTCTTTACACTGACTCATTGTTATATAAACTCATTAGCTAATCTTAAGTTTAGTCCTTAAATCTGTGGCTAGGCTAGGAGGCTACTGGTTCCCACTCTAGAGCTCCAACTTCCCTTCCTCTAATGGCTAAGTCTCACTTTAGTTCTTAAAAACTATGATCGAATTGGGGATTTTAGTATGTCTCCCTAAAATCTCCAATTCTACACCCAACAATGTATATTTCTCTATTTATTTGCACTTAATTCCATGAACGAAATACTCCTTCATGGAATTAAATGTGATTCTCACTTTGTTGTAGAACTCATACTCCATTTCCCGGATCATAAGTTTCACAACATATTTCAACAATTCAATTGGTCATATCAAAAAGTAAATTAAGAATGGAGTTGAAAAACCATCACACTTTATTTTATATTTTATCATTGGCACATCCAAGTTATCTCTTCATTTCACCATATCTCAGCGTAGGAAAAAATATAAAGAGAACTCCTCATAATTCATGAGAAAGATACAAAAAAACATAAATTTCTTATATAAAAGAAAGTTCATACAACAATAACAAGAAAACAACACTTATCTGAAACTCTTTCTTAAAGAGAATCCCTTGTAGCCTCTCTTAAGAATTATATGAAGAAGAAATCTCTCACTTCACTCCTCCAACACTCTTATGGAAGAATTCACACTTAAACACACCACAAAAACTCAAAACTATAAAGTATATAAATGACTAATTGTGTGAAATGGTGTGGAAGAATGTTGAAAGTGGTTGAAGGGTGCGAAGAGGCCTGAAGGGGGGCAAAGAAGACTTCTTTTTTTATCAATTTTGAATCTAAATAGAGCTTAGGGTCAGTTTTCCAATAGGTGCTTCCAAAAACTCTTCAAAAAACATATAAATTCATCGAATCTTCTAGAAATAGGGTCTGCACCGACACTGGTACTGTCGGCGCCAGTGGCCATTTAATTTAGACAGCACTCTCTGTCAAACGGTGCCGTCCACGCCCAATCTAGTGATGTCGGTGCTAAACAATTCTTCAAAAACTCCATTTTTACTCTAAATTCCATCCTTTTTCCTTCATTTTTGCTCCAAGTCCTAAATATCAACAACCTGCAATAAAACATAAAAAATCCTATCCTTTAAAGTGCAATATCACCAAAAATGAGTATAAACTATGAATCTAAAAATGCATATATTTTTTGTGTATCAATTACCAGGTCCAAAGAAACTCGAAGAGGTCGACAAAAAGGATCAACTAAATTATTGTCTGTATCACACATTATAGAGGATTGTTTCATCTTTAAAGAATGGCTTGAGAAAAATCTTAAAGAATGGAATATAACGATCCTGAAAGAATATTTAAAAGAACCTGAAAAAGGTTCTATAAATGTGATTTCGGCTGAGCCAGTCTCTTTGATTGACTCATATACTCGAAAAGATGGATGGAGTATGACTTGGAACAAGCTGAAGGGGGTCCTAAACCAAATCTAGAATGCAACAACACAACCCTCCGTTCAGAGTCTTCAGCCTGTCAAGCCTGAGATGAAGATTTTCCTAGAAGATCTGTCACTGTCAAAGAAAAAGAAGAAGAACACCACCCTAAAGACTGATAGCACGGGGGGTAGGATAGGGGCTGCCTCTGCTAGATTAGTTATCTCAGATTCGGGGAAGAAAATCCTCGAACCCCTGACCTTGTATGATTATCTTTTTGTCCCTCCGGGGTCTTATGAGTAATGATTAAGATTTCGGCTACGTGTTAACTGTTTCTAGTAATAATGTAATAGATTATGACCAATCTAGCTTCAATCTCAATTCCTTAACTGATCCTCAAATCATGTGTGAGTCTGTGGAACTCGTTAACAAGACCAAAGAATACATCGACATTACCTCTTACGACAACACCGACACTGACGAACCAATCCTTGAGCGCCACAATGCACCACTTTCCATCAACTTAGATCTTTCCAACAAAGAAGAAACATCAGAAGATTAGACAACAGTATCTCAAGAAGAAAAAATTACAGAAGTGAACTTAAGGAGCGGGAGAGTATTGCCCCCGAGGTCAGCTCCAACGGATAAAGGAAAGCAAATAGTAACTCAAGAAGAGCTACCTCCACCTCTGCCAATGGAAGAACCACATAACCAAGAGGAAATTAGAGGATCATACAAAGTGGATTACAATGTACTAGCTCACCTTAGGAAGTTGCCGGCCAAATTAAGCATCTACGACGCTCTAAACCTTTCAAAGGAGATGAGAGAGTTTATGGTTATAGCTTTGCTTGACCCAGAGATTTTCGTAGCCTAGTTGGCCAGCACATCCTCAGATGAAGTTTACTCATTGAAAGAATAGTCTGGGGTAACCTTTACAGATGAAGACTTGCTGCTCGGTACCACCAACCATAATCGTCCACTCTATATCTCTGTTCACATCGGCAGATTTGCGTTGTCCAGAGTTTTAGTAGATCCAAGAGCATCACTCAACTTGATAAGTCTATGAACATTGGCCTATTTGGAAATTGAAGCTCGGGAGCTTACAACCGATAAAATGATGCTAAGAGGATTTAACGAAAAGGGAGAGAGCTCTCGGATCAATTACATTACTTATGAAAGTTGGAGAACTAGTGACAATCGCAAAATTCCCTATTATCAACGTTGAGACTTCTTTCAATGTTCAACTGGGTCGATCATGGATTCACGAACACAACATGGTTCTTTTGTCTTTACACCAAAGAATTAAGTATTATAACAAAGGACAATAAAATTTCATCAAGGGAGATTTACAAGCATTTTCAATTCATGAAATAGGCATTTATGAAGATGTCGCCTACTATATGCCTCCAAATAAAACTGTCTTCTCTCATGAAATTATGAAAAGTAAAGATGAAGATTAAGAAGTATCACTAAGAGTAAGCCATTTAGCTCTGCTTCAGGTATCTTCCACCAGTCTTTTGCAACAAGTTGGTGGGGGTCCTTTTAATTTGCGCACCCGAGGTCGAGGTCGGGGACTTGGATGAGCAAGAGCCAATTTTAATTGTTGAACGAGCTAAGCTAACCATCAACATTGATGATGAAGAAAGTTTTCAAGATGAAATAATGATAACAAAACAGAAGAAACCTTAGTACAAGATATCCTTAGAAGATACGGAGAGAAGCGAATATGAGTTGATGTATGATTGGATAAACCACTACAGGCAACTAATATATTGAAGTCAACATATCCACATCAATTAGAGGTCACCAAAAAATCACCCCTATGATCAGATAGTCCTAGACCCTATTATTTAATGAATATGTGAACGGAGTAGTATCTGAACTCATATAAGTGTAGTGCATCTATACGTGATATGTAGTATCTGAACTCATCAAAGTGTGGTATGTGTGTGCTATCTATACTCATCAAAGTGTAGTGCACCTGTATGTGAAATGTAGTAACTGAACTCATCAAAGTGTAGTGTGTGTGTGGTATCTAGACTCATCAAAGTGTAGTGCACTTGTACGTGAAATGTAGTGTCTGTCGTGCAAGGCGTAGTGTGTGTATTCGTTATATAATATCTGAGGTGAATTATGATATTCCTGATGTAGAGTGTGAACTATATAGTGTGTATGTGAGTGTATTATCTATTTCTTGTGCAAGTGTAATATCTGTGTAAAACCCATAGTATTTGTTCTTTCCTAAGTGTAGTATCTGTGCAAGGATTTGTAGTAGATGTTCTTTTGTGGCTACCAATTCTCAAACCTTTTAAATAAAGTTAGAGTTGTTGACGATCTAGGGGTGAAAGGGTATCGTACTAATTGAATATTGATTTTTACTTTCAGCTATAAGAAGAGCTGGTCAATGGTTCTCTTGCATCATTGACTGTTACCCCTCATCTCTAATAGGCCACCTCAATATTTCATATGCTCATCCAATGAAATTATATATATATATCATATCAAGAAAGTGAGAGGAGTAATCATTTAAGCATTTGTATGATATCTATTTTCCACCTTTAGGCTCAAACTGTAAACCTGTACATATGATTACTGCATGCTCTATCAATTTTCCAATGAGAAATAGGTTTCTATTCTCATGTTGCTAAATTAAAACTCATGAAATTTATGTAACCATGAAGCCAATTCCAACAAGAGGTTAGAATCTAAACCACCACCAAAAGCTTAAAACTGAAGTGCTATGAAGCTTACAACTGGACCACAAAAAGTTGATCTCGACAAGGGACGGAACTCAAGTTCCAAACAATCATTCGAAACCAATATACGAATCCTCAAAGTATACTTTCAAATAGAGATAATTTGGGACATAAAGTCAACCCCATATAATTATTTAAATCATGTATATAGATTTCCAGACATGTTTCAAATGGAGTGGCTAAGGATACAAAACCGGACCAAAAAAAATGGTTCAAAATCTACATGTAAACATTCCACGAATATTTCGAATGGGGCGGTTAAAGGCATAAAACCATGACTCTTAAATATATTTCAAAGCCAAAATACCATTTCCAAATTATTTTTTTAAAGAGACAGCAAGGGAAGCTAAGAACTGAATCCCAGACATATTTTTCAAGCCATAAAAAATGATTTCCCACCAATGAGAACCAAAATCGAACTTCAAATGTTTTTTCCAAGTCATAAAAATGATTTCCATTATATATTTAAACAAAGGGGCAGCAATGAGAATCAAAAACAAATCCCAACAGAGAGTAAGAGCCATAACCAAACTTCGGCAAGGAGCAAGAACCAAAACCAAATTTCAACAGAGAGCAAGAACCATAACCGAACTTCAACAAGAAGTAGGGACCGAAACCAAACTCCAACAGAAAGTAAGAACCAAAACTGAACTTCAGCAAGAAGTAGGGACCATAACCAAAATCCAACAAAGAGCAAGAACCGGAACTGAATTCCAATCATAATGCAAAACTACAGCCTCTAGCCAAAAAAAGCCAAACCGAGCCCAATACAAAGATCATACTCAACCATCAAAGATCAACAAAACGAGTCTCAATCATAAGGTAAAACCATAATTCCAAATATAATCAAAATGATCTCAAGATATAATTTTGAAATAGGAGCGACAAATCCGACATTAAAACCAAACGGGGCAATATCCAACATGTATATAGTCGAATAAGAACAACAAAGAAAACAAGAAACTAACCTCTACGAAAACTAAACCAAACTGAGCCCCGACAAAAGGGCTAGCAGATAGAATAATATTTTGAATCTAACCCAACTAAGAAAACGGAACTGAATCAAGATAATTCTTAAATAAAACTGAGCTCAATCTCATACAAAACCAAACCGAATCACAGACCAAAAGCTGAAATTAACATAAAGGCCAAATTGACTCATCCAACGGAATAAAACCAAGCTTCTATGTTAAGGCAAAATCATTAAGGAATTCGGATGTAATAAGAGACAAATCAAACCGTCAAATTGCTATCCAAATTATATCAGTGATTCTTAGCATATATTCAAACAAAAGGGAAGCAAGAAGCATAAAACCAAGCCCCAAGTAGTTTTCAAAACCATAAAATCATTTCCAATCATATATCTGAGCAAAGGGGCAGCAAAAGAGCATGAATTAAGCCCCAATATGATTATTCAGAACCAAAATATAATCTCTAGCATATGTATTCCAATAAAGGGCAGTAAATAAATGTATAAACCAGTTCATCAAATCATGTATTCATAACAGAACATAATCTCCCAATGTACATTCAAACGGATGCAAAAGAAGTGATATAGATACATCATTAATTCATCGAAACCAAGCTCAAGAATAACCACATAAGAAAAAATCTAACCTCGATTTCTTCTTAGCTCAAGAAATGAAAAGATTGGGGAAAGACCAAAAGGAAATGAACCTCAGCACTATATTTCTCCAAAACCTCCAAAGAAGAATCGCCCCTAATCTTCGCCTCCCATGGGGTATTTATAGGTAAGGGTGAGGAGGATTCACGGCAATGAAGCTCACGAACTCAAGGCTCTGCAAGGGGCCCACGATAAGGGTTATGCATTTGGGCGGGAAAAATTGGTTAGCGACAGGCTACCGGCGAGGCTACCGACGATGAGAGTTTGGCAAGGGAAGAGATGACCGACAGACTGGCAAGGAGACCTCACGGTCCAGCTAGGGCAAAGAANATATATATATATATATATATATATATATATATATATATATATATATATATATATATATATATATAATCTTTTTTTGTTAACAAAAAAAAATGTCAAGTTTCGTGCAACTTACTTTTGTGTAGTGCCCCAACAAAATGGGTGTCCTTCCTAGCTAAAATTGACATCTCGGACTCAACAACACAGTCTGTTTCGTCATCCGGAGCCATCCAGACAAATTTGACAATGATCGCACCAAATTAACTTTGATTCGCGTGTGCCGCGTCAATGAAATTATTTTGACCCGATCAGAGCCGTTTAACGAGTAAGATGAAAATATTGACAGATCCTCGAATAAGCAACAACCAAAGTCAAATACGATGCTTGCAGTGGTAAGTCAAATGTCGCGCACGTCACGGGGTCCCCTATGTCTTTCAAATTTCTATAGGAGTTCAATTTGAGCTTCAATATGTCGGTTTTTTTATCGATTCAATCGAATATTGAGGATCTAAAACCATCTATATGAAACTGTAAAGAGAGATGAAATGACTTGAATTTCTAAGGGGTGTGGATCCAAGTCTAATCCTCTAAGAGAGTCAAAATAGGGAAATCTTAAGGCTAGATCCTAGGGTATCTAGAGAATGAAAGACCTCAAAATGAGGTTAACAATTTCACTTATATTTCCTTACTTTGCAACAAAATAAAAAACTAGATCCTGAAGGAAAATAAGAATTTAACTTTTAATTTATATATATTGGGATACTACGCAAGGATATGTATCGTTATCAAGTAATATAGAACATTTTGATTAAGACCTGAATGTCGAACCCACAGGGAATTTATACAATATGCATTTTTAGAAAACTTTCTATTTTTTAAAAGATAATTACTTAAACTGAATATATTTTGCAGTAATAAAAATTCAAATATTTTTGGTATTTTTGATATTTTGACAAAACAGTAACAACTTAAAAAGATAACTATAGTTTTGTAGATGAAAAGCACTTAGTAAGAAAAATATATTTCTTCTTATCATGAATCAGTAATAAGTATAAGAATTCTGTTGTGGAAATATGCAATTGTGTTGTGCCAAATAGGAGCAATAATATTCTTTACCCTTAATAGAGTTGTTATAAAGAACATTGACTAATTTAAAATCGGAATAGTTCTAAAGACCGGCTGGGCAGGGAAGATACTAGCTCTAACTCTAGAGTTCCCCCAATTCCCTCCACCTGATGGCTAACATCTTGTATCAGAACCTAAAACAATAAACCAAGTTGGGGGCTTTAACCTATTACTTTAAAGTCCTCTAACTCTACACCCTTCAATGAATATTTCTCTATTTGTTTGCACTCAATCATATGAACTTCATTCTCATTCATGCAACCTCATGTAATTCTTTCCAATTATTGACTGAGACAATATCAGCTCGGTTCTTACATGTTCTCACAACAAATTTTAACATTTGGATTAGCAAAATCAAGAAGTAAATGAAGTGCGTGGATTTAAATCATCACAACATCTTCCAACATTAAAGATCAATACTCTCCAAAATTTCCATCCAAAACTTAATTACTTATTAGTTTAAGAAGAAAGATATTGAAAACTACTCAGAATCCATGGAGAAAATAAAACCACACTTTAGTTTAAAAGTAGAAATCATTGTCAAACCAACAACCAATCTCAATTAAAGCCAAAAGTAGTCTCAATGCAAAAAGATAAAAACTTATCTCAAGTTCTTGACCAAACTCTCGAAGTTCCTTTGAATCTCTTCTCTTTACAATCAGTCAAAATAAATTAACAAAAAAGATAAAATAAAAGTAAAAGTGGTGCCTAAAAAAACTCTCCAACTAACTCCCCAATTTTTATGAACTTTCAAAACTTTCCAAGTATTTTTAGGACTCTTTTCAAAGTCCTCTCTTCTTTCTTTTATAGTTTTCTAAGAGGTGCCTTGGAAACTCTTCAAAATGTGTCCGAATTCGATGTGTTTCCCAAAGAGATGCATCCTTTCATGATAATTTTCGTCCATGGTGGTTATAACCACCTATTAAGCCAATGGGTACCTCAAAAAACTCTTTGAAATTCGTAGAAACTGACTTTACTGGTCTAGTAACGGCCACTGGCGCTTAAGCGTGGGACCTCTGACTCTAAGGCACGGCCTTCTCTGTTTGACCAGCGCTTAAGCGCTAAAAATAATTTGCACATTTTTCACATTTTTGCTCCAAATTTGATCCTTTCTCACTCCTTTAAGCATTTTTCACCTTTGATTTGTATCTGCAAAAAAAACACAAAAATACCATCTATTAAAGCGCAATATCTCAAAAATATGTATAAAAATGTGTCTAAAAACACTATATATTTTATCCTCAAGTGACACTTCAATCTTTAAAAACTACATATGTATGATATGTATATGAGTTTCTTTAAGAGTTACAAAAATTTAGATTTAAAAATATAGCAGTCTAATTTAGAAAAAATATTCAGTAAATGAGAGCAACTTAAAGTTTATAAATTCTTAAAGTTAAGAAAGATGAAAATATGAGTTTCTATCTAATTCAGAAATGTATTGTAGATTTTTCAAATTTAGAATGTAGTTCTTTTATTATCTCCACTTTAAAATTTTTATTAAAAATAATTTTACTTACAATATTATATCTATAAGCTTAAGAGTTTCTCAATTCTTTATACTTTAAAAAAACCAAATGTAGAACCAATTTTTGATTAGGCACTAATCCTTAAGCTTCTCTTCCTAATTTTTTTCTCTTTTTCTATTTTTTTCTTTTTTTTTCTTTTCTTTCTCTTTTTCCTTTTTTTTCTTTTTCTTTTTCTTTTCTTTTTTTTTCAAGCAAGGATTATTATATCTGGATAGGCTTTTAATGATTTTGAATTCTACTTCTCCTTTCCTAAAGTAAAGTCTTGATATAAGTCTTTTACTTATAAATATAATAATAGTTTTGAAAATTATTTTAATAAAAGAAATTTAAGTATTAAAAATAAAATTCTAAATTATCTAAATTTTTCTAAAATACAATTTTTCTTACTAAAGATAGTTACCTATATTAATCTTTTTCTCATCTAAAAACTTTTTAACTTAAAGATTTTCTTCATTACTAAAAATTTTAACTAAATTTTCTTACTCATTTCTAAAATCAAATTTTACTTCCCTAATATAACTTCATATACATAATCAATTTTTTTATTTTCAAATCAAATTCACTTGTAGCACATTTGAGAACAAATAAAATTCTAATTTTTAAAATATTTTTCATTCCCCCAAACTTAAATTTTTAATAGATTAAACAGTTCAGCATCAGATAGATATAAGCAGAAATGAAAATTTAAAAGTAACATGCTAACAGGAATTTTAAATGCTAATGATATAAGTATAAAACTAAAAATAGGAGAAAAATTAATTTTTGATCAAATATTCAATATTTTCATTTTACATTAACATATAAAGATTCAATAGACTTCTAAACAGTGGGTATAAACATAAAAGCAAACATACACACCACTGACATCACAATCTTAACATAAAGACAAACTTGCAAACATGATAAAAGAAAAATAAAGGGTAGTAGTTCTTGAATTTCAAGTTTAAGATCTAAGCTAGCAAGATTTTCTACTTTATAACATATATGAAATTAAGTTAAGTTCTAAACTAACTAATCCACATTACTAAACACAAAACAACAGTTACTACCATAAAATTTAAAAATAAAATAATAACTACCACAAACGTCATAATAACAATAAAGCATAAAAGTCCAAAACACAATATAGTCCAAAAAATCACACAAATACAATTGTACCTAGTACCACATCACATAGCCCATAACCAAAACAAACATAAAAATGTCTCAATCCTATTCCTCATCCTCAGAATCACTGGTATACCACTTTTTCAGTAGGCTCATAATCAGTATATCGCGGATATGGAGGAAATTGCACTCCTGGGTCACCTCTAATCAAGCTCTCCAAAGATGAGTGGAATTTCTACACATAGTCACTCTTCCTTCTATTATAACTATTTGTATGATCTGCAAAAAACTCTAAAGTTTGTACTTTATCAGCGGTAAAATTGATATTATCCATCATCTTCTGCAATAATTGATCCTGAGTCTCATTAGACACACCTCTAGATGTAGAAGTACGTGAAGTAGATTGTCTAGATGAAGAAGCAGCAGACGTTTCCATCCCATAGTTCCTAAAAAATCCTCCTCTCCAGCCAAAAATCAAATGCTCAGAATGAGTCTTCACATTCACCTTCATGATGGGCTTTAGAGGTAACAGAACTTCCTCCCAACTATCATATTTAACCCCAGCCTGCTCACACAAAGAAAAGATCAAGGAAGCAAATCCCAAACCTGCAATAGTAACAGTTGTAATAGAACTGATGATAGTCTGATAGATAAAAGCTCCAATGTTGATGAGCTTTCCCTTTTGAATACAATAGTTCAACGTCGCTCTTTCTTTGGTCACTTCACTTAGATTATTGGTTGGAAGCAGACGAGCAGAAATGAAATAGTGACAGGCCTTTGAAGTTGCACATAACTTTGTAGTTGGGAAATTTAGTCTCCGTTCATTAGTTATCTTCCAAAGTCCTCTCCCAACAGTCAAGTAAGAAATAATCTCGTCTAACTCTACTTCAGTAGGACTATAATTTGCATAAAAACATAATGTATCCGGTGGTAAAAAGAAAAACAAGTTGATTACCTCTGACGAAAAAGGTATCAACTTACCTCGAACCATAACTCAATTTTCATCAGCTTCAGGGAGATTTGCATAAAACTCGCTCACAACAAAAATCACTGTGACACTGTGACAGTAGACAAACGACAAAATTGTTGCCACTATCGACGAACAATCAGATCTTCCACGACTCCACCCGAATTTCTAAAACATAGCTCCTGAATCAATTTTCGTAACATTAGAGGATCACTGTATCGATCTTGATCCTTCGAGCAAACAATTTTTCTTGAATCAAATGGGCTTTTTCCTTTACTCCTCTTCATTCTTGGTGTCATTCTACAAATTTTATAAATTCCAAAAATAACTTCAAAAATCAAGTCTAAATCACTAAACTAAACTTCAAAAAGCACAAACTAAACTTCCCAAGCAATTTCCATTTATTTTTCTTCAATTTTCACCATGAATAGTGAATTTTCAAATTTCTCCAAATCTGCTCAAAATACAAGGTGAAAATCCAAAATTTTTGCATAAAAGTAACGCTCTTACCTCAAGGAACTTGGATCTAGCAAATTTCACTTGATTCCACCAAGAAATCTTCACTTTAGATGTGCCCTAGCCCTTAAAAATTGCAATTTTGAGAGGTAGAAGACAACGGGAGGCATTGAAAATGATGTTTTCAGACCAAAATTTTACTTTTAACCATTCGCAAACCAGTTTTGTGAACCGACACTTAAGCGCAGGTAAGTGGCTCTTAGGCGCCTGCCTCTTGGGTTAGCTCACGTTTAAGCGTGAGATGTGGCGCTTAGGCGTCAGTGCATTATTTTTAAAATCTTCAAATTTAAGTAAAATGCACTATTTGCCTAAGTAAACTACCCCTAAATGTTCTCATAGCACTTAATTGACTATTTTTAACTTCCTATAACTCCCCTCTCTCTTAAAATTCTCCTTAATAACTATTTCAATTGGAGGCTAAAACAACAAAAAATTTTAACAAAAACAAACTTATATTAATTCACAAACAAGTACAACTACTATTGCTCTTCAAAAGCTCTACTTAATGGTGTGACCTAGCACTTAAAATTGCAATTTTGAGAGGTAGAAGACGATGGGAGGCATTAAAAATGGCGTTTTCAGACCAAAAATTCACTTTTAACTGTTCGAGAACTGGTTTTCATGAACCGGTGCTTAAGCGCGAGTAAAGACGCCTGCCTCTCGGGTTAGCTAGCACTTAAGCGCGATATGTTGTGCTTAGTCTCCAGTGCATTATTTTTGAAATTTTCAAATTTAAGTAAAATGCATTATTTGCCTAAGTAACCCACCCCTAAATGGTCTCATAGCTCTTAATTGACTATTTTCAACTTCCTATAACTCCCCTCTCTCTCAAAATTATCCTTAATATTTTTCAATTTGAGGCTAATACAACACAAAATTTTCACAAAAACAAACTTATATTAATTAAAAAATAAGTACAAATACTATTGACACTTAATTCTCACTCCAAAAATTCTCGAATGAGAAAATTTTCCTAAGTACAAAACACTTAACACACATTCACTAAAACACATAAGTAACATAAACACTAACACGTGTCTTAAACACTAAAAACACTTAAAGACAACGACCTTAATAACTCAAAAGCAAAAATAGAACTTAATTCCATTCTTCATTAGAAGGAACAAATTCTGGTCCTTCACTAGTCTCTCCTGGGGAAACTGGAATATAAAGTTGATAAAACGGACGGTGGTGACGTTCTCTGATGCAATCTTCTTCAATCCACTTTTGCTTAAGAAACATCTCCTTATCCGCTTCCTCTATATAACTAGTGTGGCTAAATTACATTTTCAATTTCCATCCAATATACTCCAGATGTGCAAGAATTTCAAATACCTTGGTCTACAGTATAGACATGGTATTTTCAATTTTATTGATTTTCTTTGATATCCCTTCAATAATAACGGCTACGAAACCGTTATACATCTCTTGTGCACTTTGACTAATGAGTTTCTTACTCATGGTCTCTTCCTTCTTCTTCAAATCAATCTCCCATGAAGACTTCATCTTAAAATCTCTCTCTATTTTAGACTTTAGGGCAAGAAATGATCTGGGGTGAAATTCCTTCACTAAACTCTTTTATTTATAGGCCTAAATTCTTCCAATAAATCCTAGACACATTTAGAAACTACCAAGACACATTTTTACAAACTTCTAGGCAGTTTTTCCTTCTAGAATATTTATTTTGCACATGTTTTTAAACTATCGCGCTTAAGCGCCAGTGCACATTTTTGCACAAGTCAACTTAACTTCTAAATTCTCACTTTAACATGTCCAAATCACTAATTCAAGTCTTAAAATCAACACTAACACATAATAGTCTCCAAAAAGGCTAC
>NEWO01001481.1:16822-29812 GCA_003013225.1 Phalaenopsis aphrodite | reverse complement strand
GCACTTAGGTGTCAAAACTCATTTGCACATTTTTCACATTTTTGCTTCAAATTTGATCCATTTTCACTCCTTCAAGCATTTTTCACCTTTTTATTTGTATCTTCAAGAAAAACACAAAAATACCTTCCATTAAAGCGCAATATCTCAAAAATAGGTATAAAAATACGTCTAAAAACACTGTATATTTTAGGTGTATCAAGTACGACCTTAAGATGAACCCCTTAAAGTGCAGCTTCAGTGTTACCTCTAGGAAATTCCTATGACCCGCATAAGATTAAAGCTATCTTGGAAATGCCTTCTCCCAAAACCTTGAAACAACTACGTTTTTTTTCCAAGGAAAGTCAGCATATCTGAGATGCTTCATTTCTAATCTCTTAGGTAGGTGTCGGCCCTTATCGAAATTAGTTAAAAAGTATGCCAAATTCATTTGAGAAGTGAAATGTCAGCGGGCTTTTGAGGACATTAAGAAATATTTAATGACACCTTCTATTTTGACAGCCGCTGTCCCGGGAAAACTTTTAATACTTTATATCGCAGCCTTAGACAACTCTCTTAGAGCCCTCTTAGCCCAAGTTAATGACGAGGTTAAAGAAAACACACTCTACTACTTGAGTCGTCATCTAATACCAATGGAGATAAGGTATCTGCCTATTGAGAAGCATTGTCTAGCTTTAATCTTTGTCGCCCAAAAGCTCGGGCATTACTTGTTTTCTCATAAGGTAACTATAATTTCAATAGTTAATCCGTTGTAATATTTGATGACCTGACCAACACTCTTCGGATGTCTAGCAAGATTTTTGATGATTTTTTTGCAATTTGATATAACTTTCGTTCCCCTCCGTGCTATCAAGGGACGGATTTTAGCAGATTTTCTCGCTGCACACCCACTTCTAGCTGGGTCCCTTCTTAATGATGAACTACCAGATGAACGAGTATTACAAATGAAATTCTCCAGTGCACAACACTGGGAGATCTACTTTGATGGAGCTTCATCAGCCAGAAAAGATAAAGGATCAGGAGCAGTTATACCGGGTGGAGCAGGAATTGTTTTGTCTGATGGCTTTATCGCGCCAGATAAGGGCATCCTGAGATTCTCCTATCACCTGACAGAGTCATGTACCAACAATGAAGCAGAATATGAAGCCTTAATTACTGGGTTGGAATCGGCAATCTCGATGGATATAATAGATGTTGTCATCTATGGCGATTCACAACTCATTATCCGACAAGCCATCAGACAATACAAGATTTTGAAATCAAGGTTAGCAGAATACCACTGATACATCATGATGCTACTAGAACGGATCCCTAATGTAACCTTCTACTGGATTCCTCGAGAGAGATAATGCCCATGCTAACGCTTTAGCAAAACTTGCAAAAGAATTGGTGTGTCCCCCAGAGGATTCCATTGACATTACAGTACAAGGGAGATAGGTTTTGTCTTGAATCAACTTCAAAAATCTACACAACCTCAGAAAAGAAGAAGAAAGGATGATTGTGGTTGCTGATATGAACGAATATTGGCATAAACCATTAATAAAATATTTACAGACTGGAAACCTACCATAAGCCAAGTCAGCAGTGCATCACATCATAAGAAGGGCTATGTCGTACGCTTTAGTGGATGTTGTCCTCTACAGAAGATCGTTTAACCAGATGTGGTTGCATTGCCTTAGCAAAGCTAAAGCACAAAATATTGTCAAAGAAGTACATGTCGGACTGTGTGGCGCTTACCAGTCAGAGCCAAAGATGAGACTTGAATATTAAGCCGACAATGATGTCCGACTACATGGATACATCTAGAAGATTTCACTAGTGTCAAGTGCATGGGATGGTCTGGCACCAACCTTTGAATGTGCTACACCCAACCGTTGTTTCATGGTCATTCGAGTGTTGGGGCACAGACATAATAGGTCTGATAGACCCTCTATACTCTAAAGGATACAGATTTATACTCTCTGCTACAGATTACTTTTCTAAATGGGCAGAGGCAGTGTCGTTGTGAGAGATTATGACACAGCACATCCTTCAATTCATCAAAATCCAAGTCATCTACCATTTTAGGGTTCCATGCAGAATATTTCTTTATAATGGGATAGCCTTCAAGAGCACAAAAACCAACAATTTTATCAAATTACATGGGATAGACTGGAGATACTCTACGATCTACTATCCCATGGAAAATGGCCTGGTCAAGGCCTTCAACAAGACACTGGTACAGATTTTGAAGAAGATACTGGATGAAAACAAAAGAGATTGGCATAACAAGTTGTTAGAAGCCTTGTGGGCCTACCGGACAATGTTTAGGATTCCCACTCAATGTACACCCAAGTTGCTCGTATACGAGTCTGAGGCTGTATTACCTCTAGAAGTCCAGATGTCGTCTCTCAGAGTCATTGTCGCTAATCAACTCACAATAGAAGAAAGTGCAAAACTCATACTTGAAAAATTGGAAAGTCTAGAAGGAAAGCGACTAGAAGCACAACAGCATTTAGAGCTTTACCAAGCAAGGATTGTACAAGCTCATGAAAAATTAGTTCGCCTAAGGACATTCAAAATTGGTGATCTTGTACTTATTCTCAAAAGGCCTATTCTTGCACATCTTGAGATAGGTGAAAAATTTGAGCCTACTTGGGAAGGATCATTTGTCATAGAAAAGGTCTATTCAGGAGAAGTGTACGAGCTGGTGGATTTCCAAGGCAAAAGACCCTTGTTGTCGATCATCGAACAATACTTGAAGACAACTATGCAACTTGACATTGCTTGAATTGAAATTTTGAAATTTTGATTGTTCTGTTTCGGCCAAATGTCTCTGACCGGGTCCAAAAATTTTATAATAAAATTAACCTCAATAAACTTAAAATTTTTTAATTTACATGCTTCGATTTTCTTCTTTCTACTTTTAAGTTGGATATATTACTCAATTAAACAAAATATATACATAAATAAATGATCTTCTCGCCAACATAAACTAAAATTTTGCCTACTAAACACTTTGTTTTGTTCTTGTTCCTTCTAAATTTCAGCGCATTGATGTTTTTCATGTCATCTCCAGAAAAAATATTAGGATAGAAGTTGATTTTTTGCTTTTAAGGATGGCTAGAATCTCGCACTTAACGAGGAAACGACACCGTAGGGTGGCATCATAGACTTCAACATGGACTTCGGTGAAGTTGATGTAGACTATGAGGGTCTCCTGATGGACGTGGTCAGCCGTCGAGAAGAAGAAGAGCTACTGTCACTATTAAAGATTAGCACCTAGGAGGATTCCTCACTGAAGGGGATAAAAGTGATAATGCAGCAAGATCTGAAGGAAGGGACTAGTCGCCTGCCATCTATGATAACTGCACCGAACAGTGGTCTAATCACTGTTGATGACGAGAGACTGTCAGATGCACTGTTACAAAGGACTCAACGCAGAAATGCCAATCGCTGAAAACATAGAGCTTTCCTGCATGAAGAAAGAAGATGCAAGAAGAAAGCAGAAAGCTTGCTTGTCCCAATTCCTAAGGGGAAAATTTACGATCCATGAATGAGAGATACTTCCTCCAGCTTGCTTGCCACAGAGGATAAGTATGAGTTCACTGCAGAGCCGACGATACCAAAGGTTTCAAATAATCTTTGTGTAGGTTGCCCAACATGCAACACCGAGATTCCTACATGTATAACAGCTATAGGGGCATTTGTGGAGTGCCCGGACTGTAATGTCCTCCACCTAGAGTGTTACAATACTCTGGAGTACACGTCTACCGATAGCAAATTTCAGATCACCGATCACTCAATGGGGGAATCATATAGTCCGCTGGATACAGAGACAGCACCAACATGGATTCCTGTTGATATTGAAATGAGGGAGCATCCTCGACAGCCGCCAATCTTCACCATGGCAGAATACTACAAAACAAGTAAAAGTAAAGAAAAGGGAATTTAAATTTTATGAAGAAGTTTAACGAAGACTCTTTAATATACTAGAAGGCTTGGAGTTGTACACCAGAGTCTTCTCTGAAATCCATGAAAGAAGCATTCTTGACTACATATTTGACCTAAGGGACAGGGTTCAAGCGGGTCTTCTAATGAAAAGGACTTATTCGGAACCACAAAAATGGATGCGTAGAAAAGGCAAAATCACCATTCAATGTGGTTGTTGTTATAATTTTACCAAGATCGTACAAGGAAATCCCCCGAGGATTTTAAGACATAATGAGGTGGATTTGTTACCCCCTATGATAAAGTGGATGATCAAGAGAATGGTTTGATGGAGCATACTTCCAGGCAATTGCATTCCTAACAGCAGCATCATTAATATCTATGATGAAGGTGATTGCATTCCCAAGAATATGATTTCGTGAGATTTTTTTGCACGGTCTCCTTCATGAGTAAGAGCAATATCCTATTCGGGAAAGAAATAGATGTTATTGGCCCCAACGAGTTCAGAGGATCCATGGAGATTCTGCTACCAGTGGGTTCAATGCTAATTCTCAAGGGAAATGGAGCAGACTTCGCCAAAAACTGCATTCCAAGGGTGCGACACTGCAGGGTGTCTATAACTTTCAGAAGGATGGATAGTAAAAAAATGTCTATGGATTTCAACCAGATCCGGAGTTAGAAGAGCTACAACCTTACGAGCTACGAAAGGGTTGTACCTCTAAGTACATGCAAAGGGAACTCTTATCCTGAAGCGTGGCTTAATAGGTCAGCTCAATCAAGAGCTCACCCCACTGAAGATGGACAGTCAGTGGATACCTTTTTGTACTGCATTTTGACATGGCAGATATAATCATATATGTATCAGAAATGCTCAGCTTGTGATATGTACCCAGTATGAGATGTTTTCAGATGTACTTTTGATGCGTTCAGCATGTTATACTTTTTGATGCTTCATCCTATGTTCAATCTGTAACTCCTGTTTAAAGAAGATTAATGAAATTTCTTTTAGAATTTAGTCTATTTGCTCAATTGCCCTTTTGTGCGATGGATAAAGAGATACAAAACCATGCGTTAGTTCTTAATTACAACGAACAAGGAACGAAATAATAAAAACTTGATAATAGTAAAATTCAAACAAAATACTCTTTTAAAAAATCAACCAAAAAAATTTAAATTTTAAAAATATATTTTTGATAATTATATGTGATAAAAAAATAAAATAAATCTGTTGAGTTGATTCTCTCGATTTCGTTGTCTTTTACTCTTTGCTTGCACAGCATGACTAACCTTGTCTGCACTAATTCTCTTCACATTCCTGTGGAATTTCATATTCTGCATTAAGTCTCACAAAATTTCACAATCACCAATACTTATCCTTGCATGAAACAAATCTATGAGTTCAACACCACAAATTCTCTACACTATTTTCAAATTGTTCTTGGGGACAATACCAAGATGCTAATTCTTTTCCTGCTACCCCTTGGGTTGGATGTGAGTCTCAGTGCTTTCCTCCCCAAAGTAGCAGATATTTCCCTTGCCGCCATTTGGGTTCGATGAGTCACAGAGCTTTCCTCTCTAATGTGGCACATATCTTTGAGATTGGTATAAGGCCCCCTTAAATGGAACACGACATCCTATTCTCAATCCTAGAGACTGGTATAATGCCCCCTTAAATGGAACACGACATAATATTCTCAATCCTCGAGATTGGTATAAGGCCCCCTTAAATGGAACACGACATCATACTCTCAATCCTCGAGATTGGTATAAGGCCCCCTTAAATGGAACACGGCATCCTATTCTCATTCCTCGAGATTGGTATAAGGCCCCCATTAATAGAACACGACATCCTATTATCAATCCTCGAGATTGGTATAAGGCCCCCTTGATTGGAGCACGGCATCCTATTCTCAATTTTCGAGGTCGGTACTTAGATTTTGATTCTCTTTCTGAGATTGATACCTAAATTTCAATTCTCATTTTTGGATCAGTACCTAAATTCTTATTCCTATTTTTCAAGGTTGGTACATAAATTCTGATTCTCTACTTCTGAGATTGATACCTAAATTTCAATTCTCATTTCGCGATTAGTACCTAAATTCTTATTCCTCTCTTTCGAAGTCCGTAACTAAATTTTGATTCTCTCCTTCTGAGATTGATACCTAAATTTCAATTCTCATTTTGGGATTAGTACCTAAATTTTGATTCCTATCTTTTGAGTTCGGTACCTAAATTCTGATTCTCTTTCTGAGATTGGTATCTAAATTTCAATTCTCATCTTGGGATCAGTACCTAAAGTCTGATTCCTATCTTTCGAGGTTGGTACTTCAATTCTGATTCTCTCCTTCTGCGATTAATACCTAAATTTCAATTCACATTTCAGGATCAGTACCTAAATTCTGATTCCAATCTTTTGAGGTCGGTACCTAAATTTTGATTCTCTTTCTGAGATTGATACCTAAATTTCAATTCTCATCTTAGGATTAGTGCCTAAATTTTGATTCCTATCTTTCGAGGTAGGTACCTAAATTTTAATTCTCTCATTCTGAGATTGATACCTAATTTTCAAATCTCATTTTGGGATCAGTACCTAAATTCTAATTCCTATCTTTCAAGGTCGGCACCTAAATTTTGATTCTCTTTTTGGGATTGATACATAAATTTCAATTCTTATTTCGGGATCAATACATAAATTTTGATTCATTTCTTTCAAAATCAGTACTTAAATTCTGATTCCCTCCCTTCGAGGTCGGTACCTAAATTATGACTCTCCTTTTTTTAATTGATACCTAAATTTCAATTCCCATCTCTGAGTCAACACCTAAAAACTGATTCCCATCCTCTGAAAACACCTGAAACTTAATAATTTGAAACCTACTCTCCAATCCCCAGTGAGAGTTCCTACTCCTTGATTTTGATCAGATGTTCACCTGCTACATCCCCAGCAGAAACAATTAGCACTCAATTTTACACTCCTTTCCAGCTTTGTTGACTTAGGAGTCTGTGTTGGTTTTGTTGATCTCGTCGGCCAATGCCAATACGCGCGGTGTGCCTGGTTAGCACTCCACACATAGTGGGGTTCCATTTGTTGACCTCACTTTTGGTTGAGGTTTAGTTATCCCTCTTTAGTAGCCTAAGGTCTAGCCTTAGGAATTTCCTATTGACTATTCCTATAAAACTAGAAAAGGTACCATGACCATTAGAAACTCTAAACTCCTCTTTGCTCAACATGAAGCTCCACATATTAGTCCTAACCTCTAGCACTCAGTATGTGGGGTTAGTATGGAGGATCTCGAAGAGAGTCCCCATAGGACCGCTTGACCTTAAGGCTAACCTTGGTTGTTGGTCAAGAGCTATTTCACTCACTTACACTCACTATCACCTAGATTCACTAGAAACCCTAAACCCAAATTGTTGACTTTGATCCCTTGATTTTTTGGGAGACTCATGTAGATGGTCCCTTAGACCCTTTAGCCCTAGGCTGGGGTTTAGCTAAGACTAGTACATAGAGAGCCTAAATGGGGATTTTATTGGTTCATAGCTCATACATAGTGGTTGGCACCCCAATTCTACCAGAATATCCAATTTTGCCCTTTGCCCCTAAATTCACCCAAATTACCTAAATGCCCTTGAAACCCCAAATTTGGCCGAAATTCCAAATTTCACTCAAAATACCCAAATTTGTTCAAAAAATCATTTCAACCATTTGAAATTACCAAAATTGCCCAAAATACCCCCAAAAAATTCCAAAATTACCAAAATACCCTCAAATTTGCCATAATTACAAAGAAAGCTTAGTGGCCCAAACTTTTCCAAAACATCCAACATCACTTCAAATGTCTCCAAAACCGATTTGAACCCTTCAATCGAACCCAATTTGGGCAATTTGACCATTTTGGCCAAAACCCCCAAATTGCCTTTAAATGCCCAATTTCCCTAAATTCATCGTGAATGTCCATCAATTTGGCCCCAATCCTCCACATTTTCAATTCTAAACTCAAATTGATCTCTCATATGAGCAATCCAAACTAAATTCAAGCCTAATTGATCCGTGCTTTGAGTTTAATTTTGATCCAAATTAAACCCCAATTTTGACCCTATCACTTAACCCCACCAAATTGAACCCCATAACCTACTCAACTTGCCCCAATTTTATTCCTAAACTCTTCATAACAATCCTACACATCAAATTGGACCATCAATTGGCCTTGGTCAAGCCTCAATTTTACCCAACTTCAACCCACATCCAAACTCCCTAAATTTTCCCCAAATTGGCTATGTCCCAAAATTCCACCAAACTGAATGCCCTAACCCCAAAATTGACACCCAATTGATGTTTAAAACTCTTCATGACATTCCTATAGACCGTTTTCAATCATCAATTTGGACCTAACCCAACCTTAGCCCTACCTAGACCTAAGTCTAACCCAACACCCCAAAATTGACAAAATGCCCAAAATCCCTCTAACTGAACCTCTAAATAAATTCAAAATTACTCCAAAACTTTTCAAAACCTCTTGTGACAATCATCTACACCAAGTTGATCAATCAATTAAGCTCAATGCCCTGGCTAGCCTAACCCAAACCAAACTTCTAGTCATTTTGACCCAAATTAAACCTATGCACCAAAATTGACTTAGTCATGCTTAAGCCACCAAATTGTTGACACCACAGCCACCAAGTACACCCTATGGATCAGACTAGCCCCACTTAAAATAGCCAAGGTGAGTTATGGACCAATGGACCCTTGATTTAAGGGAATTCACCCCATATTTGGTTTAAACATGAAATATCTTTGCCATCATTGCTTATTCTTGGGAGTTAATCGTAATTAGCCACACCTTGACCTCCCTGAGCTCAAAGGTGACCAGAATTTATCTAGCTACCACCTCAGCAGCTGGAAATAGCCAGCCTAAAGGTGCCCCCATTGGAAAAAACCCAAAATTAAACCCCCATGACTTGGCTCGCTCTAATTGGATGCTTGAGCCTTTCTTCCCTCCACCTCAGCACGCTTTAGCACCCAACTCCCAAATCTGAGCTCCACCAAGAAGCCATGGCTTTAAATTGACCTCTTCTTGGCCAAGGAAGAGTGTGCTTGAAACCTTGGTGAAACTCTGTCAAAATCTCTCCAGAGCCTCTCCAAACCATCCCAAGTTTAATCCCCTTGCTCTCAGCCACTCATAGCCACCCCTTAGAGCCAATTTCTTCACTGAAGTTTGCCCTAAAACCAGGACAGATCTCTCCACTCTTCCACAGTGAACCAAACTTCAATTAATTGTGCACTCACCATCCCCACAGTTAAAGAAGTTGATTCCCCATCAAAGCCCCATCTGAAACAGCCTCTAGGATAGCTCTAGACCAACACCTGAAATTGATTTTGATCGAAATCATATCTAGATAATTCACCAAGGCACAAGACTTCATTGGTAGGTTTGTTGGACTCAACCAAAGCTACCACAACCATCTGATTGAGGCCTCCCCTCTTAGACAAAGGTATTGAACCTCAACCCTAATCCTAGCCTTTTTTTTATTCATTATATGTATTTATTGCATTTCATACCGTATATAACATATGGATAGTTTCTTCTTAAGAAGACAAAGGTTTAGAAACAAACTCCATGTGATTTGGTTGAGTCTAGGTTGAGATCTTAAGGTTTTAGTGTGAACGGCTTACGGGTTAGGTCACGTGAAGAGATAACTAAGAGCCATCTGATCGTGTGTGTATCCAATGCACGGAGGAGATCGAGCAAGATAGACTCTTATTGCGTGAACACGGGCCACGTGGTAGCTGTGGTGGATGGCGGCGATGAATGGGAGTGTGTTGCGAGTGAGTTCAAAGCCGCCATAGGTTAAGTTGGCACCGCGTAAGATAAGTAGAAAAATATGGATTTTCTGAGTTATTCTAAATTCCTAAACTTCAAAAATCAATATCTTTCTCTAAAAAAATCATAAAAATAAAAGAAAAATACCCTCTTGCTCGGTGAACAGAGGAGAATAATGTTTATTTTCTTATGCCATGATTTTTAATGAATTAAATACCCTCATGAGTATTTTGATTCATTATGATCAAACATTGCTCACCATGGCTTGAATTTTTTAGGGTTTATTCCTCATAACAGAGACTATGTTCTCTGATTTTTCTATGGTCAGCTGACATCTCTATGCTTCTAGCCCTAATTTTCAAGCTAAGGAGACTATTTTGGCTTATTTTAATTATACAAATCAAAATATCATTTGGAAAATTATGGGATAAAAATTAGTAGGTTTCTTATGGTTAGAGAAGTCCAGGAAAAATATCATGATGTCTTGAATTATCTTGTAAATTTCTACAATTAATTAAATGTAAATATCTTGTGTTAATTTATGTAAATTATATACTTATCTAAAATTGACAAAATTAATACCACGTTATTTATAAAAATAATGTTTATTCACTGTAAAAAATTGAAAATTATTTGATTAAGTTCAAGTACTAAAGTTGATTTTTTAAGGAACCTTGTATTTTTTGTACAAAAATAATTATATTAAATTAAAAACACTTGGGAAAATTATGAAAAGTGATTTTCTGAGTTCCTTGTGATCAGAGGCACTTGGGAAAAATAAAAAATTATTTTTTTAGAAAACACTTAATCTTAAGCTTTATTTTGAATTTTAAAATAATCAAAAATAATTAAAAATCCCAAAAAATATCAAAAAAAATTTAAAATGTGTCTAATTGCTCTCTGATCATTTAGGACTCATTACAACATTTTCCTAATTTTTTGTAAGTTAAAAATAAATTTTAAAGGCTTAAAAGTGGATTTTCCATATTTTCCCATTAAAATAATTATAATAATTTAATTCAAAAAGTCATGAAATTTTGGCTAAGTATTTCTCTGACCTAGGGAAACCTCTAATAATTTTCTTGAAAATAAAAAAAACTTTGTCTTCGAAAGTCAAATGAATTAATTTCTAAAAATCCTATTTTCTGAATTTAAATAAATAATTAAATTAAATTAAAATTTGAGAAGTCCACATATTCTCTTCTAATATTATAATTACCTCATGGATATAGCATTCTAAACCCTCAAAGTCATTTGAGTTGTGTTTAATGAGTTATGAGGTGAAATGCCCCTAAGGGCAAAGTGGTAATTTTAGACTTTGGTGCCTTGATCAAAATTTAGAATTAACCAAGGAAAATGGGTAATTTTGATCCTAATAAACATGCTTGGATGATTGAATAACAATGGGATTAAAATGTAGAAACTCACGCATCATCTTTGCACAACATCAACAAAATCATAATCCTCCTAATCTTCATAAATTGGAAGTCAATTAAGATCAAACGATTCCTAAGTGATGGGCTTAAGCTGGAAAGATGATAGTTTACTTTTCTCAAGCCCAAAGTTGAGGATGATTTTGACTATTTGAAAAGAATACACATCACTTAAATCGAAATTTTGATAATCACCCTTTCACGTATTATGATTTATAAAGGCTTAGTAGTGACCTAGGCTCAATATCTAAGCTCAATTGATTGGATTTAGAAGATGATATGATTGGTGATTAACATATTTAAACACTACAAACCTGACCTTAATTGTGGGCACCACAATCTTTAAATGACATAGACTTGCCTTAGGGGTACCCACTCATATAACTCTTAAGTGAAACATCAATTGATTAATCGAGTATCTTATCCTTGAGATAATTAAATTGTTAAGTTTCACTGAGCAACGGGGTAGTAACACTTCAACCTTAGATGACTAAAGGAACAATATGATAAGTTCAGAATGAACTTGGAATAATTCAAGAGATCTTCAAGATGGTCAAGTTCATGCCTCGAGCTTTTGTTGAAATCTATTGAACATTCTGAAGAGCAAATTGAACTTTCCATATTTTATTCTAAAATCATCCACTAGGATCTTCTGAGATTCAATAAAGTCATAACTTGGGGTTTGGTAGCTAAACCTTAATCTACTCTTGCAATTTAAATTCCCTGCAAAATTATATACATGTTTTGTGAATACTAACCTTTTAGGTGGTGAAACGAGAAGAATCAACAGGTATGCTTTTAAATTAATGCATTTATCTATCTGTGTTTCTTGTCTCAAGCTTACATGTTAAACATCGATGTCACCGTGCATGAAAACCCAAAATAGCTATGATAGCCACAAAACCAAAATCAAAACTAAAATCAACCAAGATAAAATTCATCGCCACGACATTCAAAATATAAGAAAACTCAAATTTTAAAACAACAATTGCAACTGAATTAAGACATCTCTATCGGATGATCGGGAATCCCTCAGAGGAGGTAACCTATGGTTGCTAACCAAACTTCCCGCGGTCTAAATGAAAGTACGGAACTCTTGAGTTGAGGTTAGTAAATTCATTTGGACTAAGGAATTCGAAAGAAAATAGTGGTACTGGAACGAGGGAACTGTAGGAGCCTAACCGGTGTCGCTCTAATCAAATTTAATATGTCCCATAATATTTAAAGAACTATAATCATACGAACATCTAATTTGACATTATAACTTAACACATTAGAAAACCCAAACTTGCCACGATGAGGAGCTTGGAGCTAGCATTGTGGGCAGCACAGCCATCTTCAACAGCAGAACATGTTTACATCAGTTAAACCACTCTTTCTTTAGAATTAAATAACCAAGCCATTGAACTTCGAGGTGATTTTCTTATGCAACAAAAATCTTTAACTCATCTTTAGGCCTTAGTATAGCTCTGTTGTACAATATAAGTTCTAACTCATCTTAGGATTTTGAGGTTCTCGTTCGTCACGACCTAAATCCTCTCATAGTCCAGGCTATTTGTGTGATCGTTTCACATGAATGTTAGCCCAAAAAAAATAAAATTTGCAGGATGAAAATTTTAAATAATCTCTCTCTAAAATTGAAGCAAAATCATAAGATAGCTTGGGAAGTTACCGAGGTTCTCCTCCGGATCTATGACATCCCCTAGTTCTTCCTCCTTTGGATTCCAAAAACAAAATGTTCCAAATTTGAGTCATTCCCCTTTCACACCTCTTTGTCTGATCTCTTTGAAAAGTCCTGTCCTTTTGAC
>NEWO01001480.1:31634-62076 GCA_003013225.1 Phalaenopsis aphrodite | reverse complement strand
GTCGTCAGTGCTGAGTATTTCTCTCCAAAATGCTATTTTGACACCAAATTCTTTCATCTTTGCTTCCTTTTTGCTCCAATTGCTAAAAATCATCAACTTGAAATAAAACATGAAAATTACCATCCTTTAACGCACAATATCACCAAAAATGAGTATAAAATATAGGTTTAAAAAGGCATATATTTTTGGTGCATCAGCGTCTAACCATCATTTATGGCTTATGGGACGTATTGGTACCCAACAATGACAAGCTCAATGTGGTGTGCACGAACAATTGTCCTCCACCATACTTTAAACATTTGCACTCAATAGTGACAAACTCCGTGAGGGGTGTCTAACCATCACATGTAGCCTATGGGACATATAAACATCGGGTAGTGACAAGTTCCTTGAGGGGTGCACAAAAGATCGCCCTGCTCTCTATTTTCAAAGTCAACATCCGATAGTGACAAGTTCAGTGAGGGGTGCCTATCCATCATGTGTGGCCTATGGGATGTATCTGCACATGACAGTGATGATCTCTTCTAGAGGTGTGTGAATATCGATAGTAAAAAGCTCCATGAGAGGCGTTAATCATAACTTGTGGCATGTGGGAAATATTGGCATCCGACAACTACAAAATCAGTGAGGGCTATGTAAACGATACTTCTATGCCTAAACTGTGGCATTAGCACTAGCCAAGGATAAGCTCTGTGAAAAGTCTATGATGATCATTAACGAGAAATGCTCGCGCACTTGCTTGCAACTCACAATAACTAAAATTACTGATGCATTCCAACAATCAACAGGTAGGGAGAAAAAGGCTGGGATAATGGAACCCCACTAGCCTAAAAAATTTTCATGTATTACGTCAATTTATTTGCATGTAAAAAATAATAATATACTTTACAAGAAAATAAAAAGAAATAAAAAGGAACAAAATCATACAAAACAGGATCACTCTAACCATGAGCATTTAAGGACTCCCCAGAATCTAACTCCCTTGTCCCTTCAACACCAGCAAGCTCCAGATACACAGACTCCTCCCTACTCACAAAATACAGGAGAGGCTTTACAAATCCCTCCATGTTTTTCCACTTATTATCCACTAGCTTATGCTTCACAAACCTCTCAATTGTGAGAGAAGTGCCAACTATAACCTAGTGAGAAAGAGAGTTTTAATCTTTCTTCTACCATAGGGTGTTTTCTCTTCAACTTTTTAACCCTCAAGGCAGACTGCTCGACATCCTCTTTGACTTTGTCAAAGAGAAGGGCATGGAAGTGCAAATATGACCAGTAAAGTGCATGATAATTATCAAATTATTGAAACTTGTCCCTTCTTTCCATTGATCTCAAGTTCCTCTCAAAGGCATGAGACCAAAACATGTTAATAGGAATCAAGGGATAGTCTCCATTCAGTAGGTTGGTAGGGAACCACTTGATCTCCTCGTAAATGAGAGCATAGTGAACACTCATCAATACACTTGCTCTTTGTTCTTGTGAGAATGACCACTCTGATAAAACCAACCACACTTGTATGGGAAAAGGGAGAGCTGACATCAAGAATAGGAGCCTTTCCTTCCCTCTTAGGATCACCAGTCTCCATCTGATCCATGACTCCTTATCCCTCCTCCAAATTAGTCTCAACAAACATTGGGTGGGAGGCACAACTCACCTCACCTCACACCTACAAAAGTATAAATGAGGCCTCCCCCATTGTCTGCTAGAGTCGACGGGTGCATGGATGGGCCTCCAAATTTAAGAAGGCTAGGCAAATCAAAAAGAGTCACCCTCGCTTCCTTCTAAAGAACTTGATAAATTAAACAAATGTCATGATAATTCATTTTACACAAAAACAAAACAAGAAGATAACTAATACATAACTTCATCATTGTAATCGGCTGACCTGATTGAGCTGGACCAACATAAAGCTTAGCTGAATGTGGGAGGACCGCCTCTCCCTTAAGGCTTCTTCAAAGCCATCCACTCTCTAGCATCTCTCTTCAGAGCAAGCTCCCAGTATTTGGCCAAAATTCACATATCCTTGACCTTGGTATCAATATCATCCAGATGAATAATTTCTTTGATCACATTGGGGTCAATGTACTAAAATAGAGAAAGTGGATGTCATTAAATCAACATCCTATAGTATTAAAAGATCCCAAGTAATGTCCTTACCTTTTTCACATCATGCTTAGTGAAAGAAGTACATATCCTCCATTCGTCCACACACGAGGTGACTACAAACGTGATTTTTAGTCCTTCACTTTATTCTTAAGCCCCACAAATTGAATCTTGTTACTGGCAGCAAACAGAATGTAACCATTTATCCTGATGCTCTTTATAGATGCTAATGCAATGTATGTGATTATATTCTTAATTTTTCTTTTATTATAATTCTTACTTCACAATGACACCAAAAACATGATCATGAACAACAACTATACCCAAACTTGACTTTGAAGCAAATAAGAATAAAATTTTTATATTTAAATATGAGATATTATGCAAGTATTCGTATTGTTATCAAGTAATATATAACTTTATGAAAAAGCTCTGAATATCAAACCGATAGAGAAAACTACAATATGCAACTACAAAATATGAGAAATTAGTAACAAATTCTACTTACCAACATATTCTTACTTACCGTCCGTTTGGGGCAGCTTATAAGTGCATGTGACATTTTGAAAATGCTGTCGTACCTTTTTGTTCGTGCGTTTCACCAGCTTATCTGAAACTGCATTCGAAGTTTTATACTAAATGCGGGCCGCGGGTCGACCCCTGCAGTCGGCCCACATGTCGCGTTTCAGGATAAGCAGCTTATCCTGAAAAACACAAGCTGCCCCAAACGGACCTTTAGACTCTAGTGATTATAATAGGAATGAAAGTTAGATTCTTTTTATAAATTTTGATAATTGAAAAAAAAGTAACAACTAACTAACTTAACTAGACATTTTATATGACAAAGGAAATAAAAATAAAATATCTTTTTCCTTATCATGAATTAGTAACAAGTATAGGAATTCGTTCGTAGAGGCATTCAATATGTGTTGTGCCAAAGAGGAGCAGTAATATTCTTTACCCTTACTAGAGTGTTATAAAGAACATTGGCTAATTAACAGTTTCGATACTCTTGAAGACAGGTTAGGTAAGGAAGATACTAGCGCTCACTCTAGAGTTTCTTCTTCTCCCTCCACTTAGGGGCTAACAACTCGTATCAAAACCTAAAATGATAAGTCAAATTGGGGGATTTGGCTTGTCACTCTAAAGTCCTCTAATTCTACACTATTTAAAGTTTATTTCCCTCCTTTTTTGCACTCAATCACATGAATTACATTCTCATCCATACAATCTCATGTGATTCTTACCATTTGTTGACTGAGACAATACCATCTTGGATCTTACATTTTCTCATAAAAGGTATTAACATCTTAATTGGCCAAAACAAGAAATAAAAGAATTATAAGGTTTAAAATCATCACAACTTCTTCAAACATTAAAGACTAATACTTCACACAACCTCCATTCAATGCTTATCCACTTATCATTTTAAGGAAAGAGTTAAAGAAAACTACTCATAATTTATGGAGAAAATACAACCACACTTACGTTTGAAAGTAGAAATCATGCAATTAAACAAGAAGTCTAAATTAAAACCAAATGTAGTCACAAAGATACAAATTTATCTCAAATCCTTTCCTCCAAAGTCTTGAAGTTCCTTTGAATCTCTTTATTCACTTAAAATACAAATTAGAACTTAAGAAAAAAAAGAAAAGTGGGGGTGGCAGCGGCGACATGTGGTGGTTGGCTCTAGATGGATCCTCCCTTAATCTTTCAGTCCTTGTCATATTTTATTATTTTCCAAAAGGTGTCTTGGTGTCTCTGCAAAATATGTCCACATTCAATGAATCTTCTGGAAGTTGCCTCCTTTCAAAAGTCAATTGATAGAATTTTCATGTCCATTAACTATTTCTCATGTTTTCACCAAAAGTTTCTTCAAACACCATTTCAAAAATTTGTTCAAATTTATTTAATCATCAAGTAACTAGTTCTATTGCATAAGGGCAAGGTAGTTGGCGCTTAGGCGCGAATCTCTCTGTTTCACTTACGTGTAAGAGCCAGTATCGAGTTTTTAGGTGCCTCAGTTCATTTTCACACATTCTTGATTTTTGCTCCAAATATTATCCTTTTTCATTCCTTCCTTCATTTTTCATCCATTTGATTGTACCTGAAAGAAAACACATAAATACCTTTTATTAAAGTACAATATCTCAAAAATAGGTATAAAAATGTGTACATAAAGACTATACATTTAAGGTGTATCAACCATCACAGTGAAAATGAAAGGAGAAGAAATGATTGAAGAGTTCACTCAAAAACAAGATTTTCATTGATCGGTAGAAGGGCGCATAGGTCAATGTAGTGGTGATCGAGTTCAGAAGGATCTGAGCAGGGATGATGTTATGCGATTGAAGACTGAATGAACTCTCAATAAGACAGTAGGCGAAGACTCATCATAAAAAAATCTTTATAAAACACAGAGTCAAAAGAAAAGTCACATTTAGGATAACGACTAGTCACATGAAAATTATGGGATTCATAACACAACTTTTTTGGGTGTCCTTTTCGTTTGTCGTACAAAGGACCGAAATCACTATAGCAGGAATCGAGCCAACGACTAATGGGAGTATTTCCAAACCTTAGAGTCAATGAAGCTAAACAGTAAAGAAAAAAAAAAGCATGACAAAACCCAGAGGAAGGAGGAAATGACAGTGTGACATAGGGTTAGAAGAGGACTGAGGAAAGAAAAGAAATTGGAGCCCTCAACAATTTCGAGACACCATATGTATATATACACATAAGAAAAGATTCCATGGAAGTGAATCTTCTCTGATATGACTGATACGATGAAACTACATGTCACGCAAGTAAATTAATCTTTACCCGAAGTACAAAAATATTTTATTTTATTTTATTTCTAATTTATTTTTATACTAAAAAAAGAGGGGACATCACGCTGAACCCTCGGTTAAAACTGAGGAAGGAAAAATCAGACAAAGCAATCATTCACGGCTTTGCTTGAGACAAATCCTCAATGGTGAAGCCTTTCATACTTAAACTTGACACCTAGCCTGAATGGTCGTTCTGGTTGTTCCTAGTCTGAGTGGTGAGGAACTCTTTAACAACTGAAAAATCCATAGACTGACGCGTACCTTTCCCACGGTCAACAAGCATCTCCCTCCGAAAAGTCGTGAGTTCCTCATGCAAATCAAAAAACTTCCCTTTCCACCTGACCAACTTTTTCAAGAAACTTAGTGATTCTTCCTTCATCGTCTCCTCAAGGATACCCCATGTAACAGAGAAAATGCTCTTCCATCTCCTCCTCCCCCGAAGCCACCTGGATAAACAATCTTTCTACCACAACAGGAACACTCACCCTAGCGAGTGCTTCAAAGTATGGTTGTCAGGATGGCCTCAATCCTGTCCCTCAGACCTCTCTTAAGGAGAGCTTGTTTGAAAATGGGATGGACCAGGCGATCGTCGAGTCCGGTCTTGAGCACAACTCTCTTCTTACTTACCCCTTCCACAGATACCTCACCCACTAGTTATTGCTTCCTGTCTAACTTACGAGTCTATTCTTGCATATCGCTTATAACTTTGAGTGGAATTCTCTTATCAAAAGGAGGCACTCCTTCATGAGACTTTGTGAAAAACACATAAAGAAAATGACATGAGACAATGGAGCTAGGGGAGAAGAAGACGGTGCAAACCACCCTTGTCTTAGAGCTTATTTAAAATGGCCCAGGCGCAAAAATCCAGACAAGGCCATTATTACACAATAAAATCATTTAATTATGTCATACATATTAAACCTTTTCATTTCCTCCTGTACTGAACACCTATCAAGGAGCAAGAGAATCGGGAAACTAAAAATATGTACACATAGGAGCAAGAGAATCACGAAACGAAAAACATGTACTCATAAAATATGTCAACATAAATCTCAAAACAGTCGGACGTCTCTAAAAAAAGATGTGAATGATCAAACATTGCCTTCAACGATCGTTTCCATATAATATGGCCTATAAATAGTGGTACATATTATAAATAAGATATATTTTTTTGTTTATCTACTGCTATTATTTTTCTCTGTCTTAACAACTTTCTAATAGAACATTCCATTCCTTGGTTGTGTTTCTAAAAAATTATTGGATTCAATAGGCGTGATCCATATGCATATTTGAATTCAACATATACATAATATATATACCTACCCATCATCCTACACTTTTAAATACATTTAATCATCATAATGGTCGGTAAAACATTAATTAAATGTAAACTCATCATTATAGTGCACTAAAAAAAGGATAATAACAAATAAAAAAAATGATGTTGTTTCATTATGCAAACATTTACTTCAGCATCAGTTTGGCCTCGTACATCCTGACACAAATAAATAGCATTTAGCAGCATATTTTGTGATGCCACGACTTTTGTATTTCTCAAGATATTACCCTAACTGCTCATGACACTTAGCTATCATTAGAAAAGAACATATTACCTAAAGATAGTGACTTCGATTAAATATAATTGTACGCCATTACTTCAGAAGACAAGACATCTCATTCCTGACGGATGTGTGGAAATTAATTACGCGCAGAATAATTATTTATTCATACAAGAAATACTTATTTATTAAGTTATAATAACATTGTTTAAAGCTCAACTGGGGAAGTGCGTTCTCCTAAAAAATTTTGAGTTGCATATCTTTTTACGTACGTAAAATAACATTTCTTTTAGCCCTGAAGTGCGAAGTTAACATAGACATACATATTTCCTTTTCCATTTATCGGCTGAAGCACATAATAAACAGATGCTCAAAGGTGAGGTCTCCTTTAGTGAAATAGACTTCCATTTCGACTAATTATGAATGGGTGGATTTATTTCTGTCGTTAGGTTGATGTACACTAATTGGAATAATATTAATTAGTTTCATATATTTACCTTGTGGAATCCAAATAGCTTTCTTCCTTTATGTTGCATGACAACCAAGACCATATTTGAATTTTCTGTTTTAATATTTTAATTATACACATATCTCAGGGTACCGTGTTAGCGCTCCAGCCTCAACTTCCCCGAAAAAAACATTTGTTCTTAAATCGCAAACGATAACCAAGTCTCCAATTTATTTCTTTGTTTGGTAAACCATTTTCTCATAATATTTCAGGAAAAAATATCTCATCCTTTGCATAACAAAGAGCAGCTTTATATATGAGTTCATTTACCACTGGGCATAAGATTTTTCAAATCGATAGCAAGCAATGCCTATTACGGGAACTATGAAAACATTCTTTCGCTTGTTTGGAAAAAAAAAAAACTTCTAAAAATTAAAATACATTTATTGTTTTTTATTTTTTTCTTAATTAACGCTTAAGAAAAAAAAAAAAAACAAGATAAATTTTTGTATTACGTGAAAGTAAAAAACCTGCAAAATATAAGCAGAAATAAAATGTGTCCCAAAGAAAATAAAATTAGGCATGATTTAGTAAAGGACGTTGATGGCTTACTTTACATTACTTTGCGTGTTGGATTTGTTTGGTGACTCTCACGTACACTGATTGTTCATGGCTGTAATTCTAGTTTCAAGAACTTCAGTTTTTCTTGAACCGTTGGTTAGACCTGTTATGAATTTGTTTACATGATATGTTTACATTCGTTGGATTTGAGTGTCCCGTGAATCACACCCGAGGAATAGAACAGTAAACAGGAGAGAGAGAGAGAGAGAGAGAGAGAGAGAGAGAGAGGGAGATTCATTTCACAATAAAAAACTAATTATTTGAAGAATGAGTGATTGACCCTTCACTATAAAAATGATCCACATATTTATAGATAAAGGTAGCATAAAACACACAATTATATGCTCGTCCCTGCTTTTACAGGGGCGTTATAGGATAATTCAAGCATGAAAAGTAAATGATCGTTTAGTTTGGCTACCCTATGAGTTGGCCAGCTGAGATAAGTAGTCCTCGCCCAAGCTCGTTCGACTGATTATATTGAGCTGGAGGAGATGGTCGGTTTAAGTGGTAATTTGGTCGTCTGCACATTGTTTCAGGAATCAACCAGTCGACTGTTTTGGTCCAACTGTAGGCTATCAACTATCGACTATTGATCCCTGGATCGGAAACTAATTTTGTTGGTATAAGACAAGGTTGGCGGGCAGAGGGTGAAACGTTGTAATCTAGCATGTAGTCTTCCCCTTTGACAAGAAATTTTTCTAGATCCTTTACTGAGTGTGTAGTAATGAGAACATTAGAGCTCCAAAAATAGTCTTAAATGTCTCTAGAGAGGCAACTGATCAAATTGTAAAGCGAAATGGGTTGGTGCCTTCTCTTGATTTGTTGGTTCTTGATCATTCATCTTAGCGCCATTGGTCAGTCAGCTCCAAGTCTTCCTTGAAGGGAGCTAGAGATGGTTATCCAAGTCCTTTAGCCTTTTTTTGATTTGGCTCTTGATCTAACTTCATTGGGCCATCCTTGATCATACATTTATCTCTTAGCCCTTTGAAATTGCTCTAGATTTGTGCTAACGAATTTTTGACAGTCTTATTAAGTTCCTTGATTCACTTGCTTTTTAAAAGTATTGCAATAAAAATTATTGAGATTATTGAATAATTTAGTTTCATTTATTTTAGTAATATGAAATTTAATAATTGTCTTATATAGAATTTCATTTTCATGACCCTCGATAAAATGGGCATGATGAACACTTTTGTTATCCTTGTTTCTTGAGATGTGTCGCTTAGTCGGTTAATTTTAGGACAGTTCTTATGACGAGCGACAACTGATACACTAAAAATAATGCACTATTTTATGTTTATATTTGATGCTTATTTTGGTGATATTACACTTTAAAGAAGGGGATTTTCAGGTTTTTTTACAGATATATTAATTTTAGTCATTTGGAGCAAAAAGTAGCAAAAAAGAGAAAATTTGGAGTCAAAATGGAGATTTTCATGATCTTGGTGCCAGAACTGGCGCTAGAGGCGCCATTTGCCTGAGAGCTGACGCCATATATACCATTTTATAGAGATGTGGCGCCAGAAGTGTCAGAATTGGCACCAAAAGACCCAGAATCCAGAGAACAGCGTGGACTTCATTATGTTGGCGCCAACGACGCCAGTGATGAATTAAGATGGAGTATGGCAGTTCGTGACTATTTTTGAGCTATTTTTTGAAGGCTCCAAACAATTCAAATGTCTCATGGAGTGGTTCAATGCATTTGGACACTTTGGAAGGCTTTTTAATGCAGATATATGTCTCTTGGATGAAGGGACTTGTCTCTTGGTGTTAAAAGATGTGACTTTTGGGGGAAATATTGGAGGGAATTTTGAATTCCTTTTGAAAAAAGGCTGACCCTAATTAAAAAGAAGAGGAGTTTATAAAAAAAAAATAGGGCGTGAGATCGAAAGATTGGTTTTAGTGTGAGAGAGAAGTCTTGAAGAAGATAGGATTTTCTTCTAGGGTTGTAAGAGGAGAGGGAATGTGAGAGATTTCTTATTCATTAGACTTCTAAGAGAGAATTGAGTGTCTTTGTTAAGAGAGAAACTGCTTAAAGTGAACTTCTAGGGATTTGCTTGGGAAGGAGTGTGAGATAAATTATTTTTTTTCTTTGTTTTGGAAAGTTCTTATACATGAAATGCATGTTTTCTCGTATTCATCTTGGGAATTTTGAGTTCTCTTCAATATTTTTCTCCCTAAAAAGAGATATGGTTTTGTGAAGAATTAGTTTTATTTTGTAAGGTTTTAATTGTCAATAAATTATGATTATTTGAACTCTGATCTTTATTTAGTTTTCAATCTGGGCAATTGAAATATTAAAATTTGTTGAGAAACATATAATCCAAAAGGGTTATGCTTTCTACAACAAGGTAAGAGTCACATTCAATTTGATGGGTTAAAATGTAATTCATGGGGTTACATGCATATAAATAGAGAAATAAACTTTGATGGGCACATAATTGGAGATTTTATGGTGACAGATTAAAATCCCCAATTTGGTCCAGTTGCTTGGAAACTAAAGCGAGATTGTTAACCCTCATATGAGGGAGAAGTGAGAGCTCTAGAGTGGCAGCTAGTATCCTCTCAACCTAACAAAATTTTAGGGACCAAACTCTGTATTATTCAGTGCTCTTTACACACTTTCATAAGGTTGCTCCTATTTGACACAATACAATTTTATATATGTATTTTAAATGATTTTAATTTCTTCACATTCCATAAACTCATTATAAAGGGGAAGGATGCTTCTTAAATTTCAACTCTTCATTTCAAGACTTTGTTTAGTCTTTATAAGTTTACTTTTGATGTTTAATAATTTGTTTAGTTATCTCAGTTTTTTTAACTGCATTTCATTTAGTGCACATTAAATTTACTTTAGATTTGTTTCACTTACTTAAGTTTTCTACTTTGAATATTTTCTTTGACATTATAACCATAAGAATTTCCAAATCCCTGTTGGATCGATACTTAAGACTGCATTAGAGCTCTTTATTACTTAAGCGATACGTATACTTGCGTTATTATTACGTGGTTTGCAAGCTTAGAGATTTTGAATGATAAAATTTCTTATACTGAATTTATTTTATTGGGATTGAATTGCATACTTATAATTAGTGCTCCTGTGTGTGTATTGTAATATTGAAAAATATTTACAAGGCACATCACAAAAATCGACCGTCGTATCAGCAAGAAGTTTCTAAATGTCCATATTACTATGGAATTGTTGGCAAAAGCCTTAGGGACTTCTACTTCACAAATCCATCTATAGGAGTGTGAGAAGAAGAGACCAGCGGGAAGTAGACTCCCCGAGAGTGACAAGTCAAGAAAAAAAGCTCATGGGAAAAGGAATCCAATCCAATATCATGAAAAAGGTCATGACAATAAAAGGCTAAGTGAAGGGAGCTAGCCCGATGGTGCAAGGAGATACTTATTATTACGTGGTTTGACAGATTAGAAATTTTAAAAGATAAAATTATTTATACTGAATTTATTTTATTTGGATTGAATTGCATACTTACTTTTAGTGTTGTCGTGTATGTATTGTAATATTGAAAGATATTTACAACGCACATCACATAAATCAACTGCCGCATCAAGTTTTTGGTGTTATTGCTGAAGAGTAATGAAAAATTACATTATAATTAAGAACATTTAATGTGAAATAAAAAACTATTTGTAGTTTAATTATATATTTTTATATTTTAGTGTGTTTACTTGTTTTTGTTGCTTATTGTGTTTGGTATGCATAGTTTAAGATTGGTATGTTTAATACCTTACGATTCAGAGTTAGAAAGAACAATTAAAAAAATTTGAAAACAACAAGATAAATAATTTGAACAAAATGGCTTGCAACTTCAATAATTCTGGAAATGAAAATGAACATCATCAGAGACAATTAAGTGATTATGTTAATCCTACAGCAGATGAAATTCATTTGAGTATACAAAACACTGCTATAGCTGTCAATTAATTTGAGCTTAAACATGCTAGTATTCAAATGGTACAAAATAATCAATTTGGGGGGACACCGAATGAAGATCATAACTTACAACTTGCTAGTTTTCTAGAATTGTTTGCTACATTTAAATATGATGGAGTGTCAAATGATACCGTCAGAATTAGACTTTTTCCTTTTTCATAAAGGGATAAAGCTAAGATTTGGTTAAAATCGTTAGCACATAGATCTATTAGAACTTGGCTAGACTTGTCAAAAAAAAATTTTATGAAAATATTTCTCACAATAAAAAACTGCTAAGCTTAGAAATGATATTATATCTTTTTGTCAGTTTGAAAGGGAACCAGTTTATGAAGCTTGGGAAAAATTTAAAAATCTCCTTAAGAAGTGTCCACACCATGCATTTTCAAATTGGTTAGTAACTCAAACTTCTTATAATGGATTGGTTGGATCTCCTAGTTCAATAACGGATGTGCTAGTGGTGGATCATTAATGTCAAAACCATTTGATGAAGCATATTCCTTAATTGAACAAATGGGTGCTAATAATTTTCAATGGCTCTTTGAGAGGGTAAATACAAAAAGAATAGCTAGCATTCATAATTCTGATGCAATATCTATGTTGGTCTGTCAAATTGCTGCAATATCAAAGAAGAGAGATCAATATGGAATGAATTAGTCTCATACACCACTTGTGCTCGAGGAAAATTCATTGGGACAAATGATAAAATTTCAATCTATGTATGAGACTTTAAATGCAATAAACAACCAATCAAATAATCCTTATTCCAATTATTATAATCCTGGTTGGAAGAATCACCCAAATTTTAGTTGGAGTAACAATAACTCTAATGCTGTAAATCTGCAATGGGGGAACAACACTTCAAACCCATTGGGAATTGATACACCAAAAATATATGCATTTTTAGACTCATATTTTATACTTATATTTGGTGATATTGCACTTTAATGGAAGTTATTTTTTGTGTTTTATTTCATGATGTTGATTTTGAGGACTTGGGGCAAAAAAAAGCGCAAAAAGTGTGATTTTTTGTTTTAATGTGGAGTTTTTAAATTTTTTGCGTCTCGAGCTCTCCACTGTGGGCGGCGGGTGTTGTTTTTGAGAGAGGGGGAGTTTTTCTCTTGTGGTCTGTTGCGGCGGCGGCGCGTGTGTGTGTGGAGCCTTTTTTTTGGAGGTTTTGTTGATTTTGGCGGTTTTTTGAGGGGCCTTGGGTTTTTTTTAAGGCCAAATTTTGTTCAAAATTCCCCCCCCCCTTCGCACTATTTCACATTCTTCCACTCAATTAGTTTTACTCTTCACACGCCTACATTCCATGCCATTCCACACTATTAGTTAGTTATTGTTTTTATAGTTTTGAGTTTTTGTAGTGAGTTTAAGTGCGAATTATTCTTTAAAAAGTGTTGAAGAGGAAGAGAATTGAGAGATTTCTTCTTCTTACATTTTCTAAGGGAGGTTATAATAGATTTGCTTTGAGAAATAGTTCTAGATAAGTGATATTTGTTTATTATTATTGTATGAACTTTCTTTTATTTATGAAATTTGTATTCTTTTATATCTTTCTCATGAAGTCTTTGTAGATTGCCATATCTTTCTCCCTACTCTGAGATATGGTGAATGAAGAGATAATTTGGATGTGTCAATGTTAAAATTTAAAATAAGTTGGGATGCTTTTTTAACTCCGCTCTCAATTTAATTTTTGAATTGGCCAATTGAATTCTTAAAATATGTTATGAAACCTATGATCCTAGAAATGGAGTACGAGTTCTACAACAGAGTGAGAATCACATTTAAGTCCATGAAGGAGTATTTCGTTCATGGAATTAAGTGCAAGAAAAAAGGGAAATATACTTTGTTGGGTGTAGAATTTGAAATTTCTAGGGTGACAGACCAAAAATCCTTAATTCGATCTTAGTGTTTAAAAACTAAAGCGAGAGTTAGCCTTCAGGGAAGGGAAGTGGGAGCTCTAGAGTGGGTGCTGGTATCCTCTTAGCCAAGCCACAGATTTAGGAACTAAACCGAAGATTAACCAATGGTTTTCCATATTACTGAATTAGGGTAGAGAACTAAAATTGCTCCTATTTGACATAATACAAATCTAAACCATTTATCTCATCTCGTTTCACCAAAAAATCATTACAGTGGGAAAGATGCTTTTTCATATTAGAAATCTTCACCACATAAACATAGTTTAGTAGTTACTATTTTAAACTCTGCCATTAAGTTTGTGTAGTAGTTAACAGTGTAGTTTTGTTAGTATCTTACACATGCGAAATTAGTCACAGAAATTTTGTTTGATTTCTATGAATCTTCTAATTAATTTATCTATTCAAATTTAAACCTTCCCCTTGAGATCGATATTTGAGACTTAAACAAAATGTCTTATATTTCTTGATAATGATACGTATACTTGTGTAGCATCCAAATCTTAAGAGCTTAACATTATTATTACTAAAATACAATATCAAGATTCTGGCACCGTTGTAAAGCGGAGTCAACTTTATAAATTTTACACAACTATATTCAACCGGGATCAAGAAACTCCAACAATCAAGGGAATTTGAACTTCAAATTTTATTACCCTCTAGGTTCTAATACTAGTTTGCATAGTATGAAAAATAAATTGTCAATGGAGGAATAAATATTGCAAATTGGAAGTCAATTACAATGTCAAAGAATTGTAATTAGAAACATGGAAAATCAATTGAGATGTATTGCTACTGCACTTAGTAATAAACCTCCAGGAAGATTGCCAAGTAATATTGAAGTTAATCCTAAAGATCAACACAAAGAGCAAATTAAGGTTATTCATTTAAGAAGTGAAAAAGAAATGGAAACAAAAGTTCAAAAAGAAGTTGAAGTTGAAGTTGAAAAAGAAGGGTTGGAAAATGAAAAAGTTAATGAAGATTTTCATTTTGAGTCTGAATATCCTATCAAACCAATGAAAATCACTGTCGAAAGACCACCACCTCCATTTCGTCAAAGATTGAAAAAAAACAATGATAACCAATTTACAAAATTTTTGAAAATATTGAGGAAATTAACGATAAAAATTCTATTTATTGAAGCCGTGGAACAAATGCCAAACTTTGTGAAGTTTATGAATGATATACTTAATAAAAAGAAGAAAGTTTATAGATAATGAGACTGTTGCACTTAGTGAGGAGTGTAGTGCTATATATCAGAAAAAGCTTCTTGAAAAACCTAACGATCCTGGTTGTTTTACTATTCCTTGTGCTATTGGAGAAAGATTTTTTGGAAAAGCTTTATGTGATTTGGGAGCTAGTATTAATCTTATGCCTCTATCAATTTTCAGAAAATTGGGCTTAGGAGAAATTTAAACTACTACTGTAACTCTTCAGTTAGCTAATCGTTTGATTACATATCCTAAAGGAGTTATAGAAGATGTTTTGGTAAAGGTTGATAAATTTACCTTTCCTGTGGATTTTATTACGTTAGATATGGTGGAAGATAAAGAAATTTCTATCATTTTAGGAAAGACCATTTCTTGCCATTGAAAGAGCATTGATAGATGTGAAGAAAGAACAACTGATTATGAGAGTTAGCGATCAAGATGTCACATTTAATATTGCAAAGTCAATGAGATATCTTATAAAAGGAAGAGATGAAGAATGCTTTAGAATGGAAATTAATGATTTTTTAAGCAATGAATATTTTAAAATTACATTTGAAAAGAAAATTGAAGAAGAATATGTGGATTATAAGGATGAGGACATAATTCAAGATGAATCTGTGGAAGTGAGTGATGAAGAATTGATTATGTTCAGGAACAATTTGAATTATTAGATCCTACATTTAATAATAAAAATTTGATTTCATCGATTGAAAAACCTTTTCAACTAGAATTGAAAACACTTCCTGCATATTTAAAATATTCCTTTTTAGGAGATTTATCCACATTACCTCTTATCGTATTCTCAAAATTAATTGAAGCACAAGAACAAAAGTTATTAGAAACCATAAGAAGATATAAGAAAGCCTTTGGATGTACATTAGCTGATATTAAATGAATCAGTCATTCAATTTGTATGCATAAAATTTTATTAGAAGAACATCATGAAACAAAAGCTGACCCTTAAAAGAGATTAAACCCTATGATGAAAGATGCTCTTGAGAAAGAGATTTTAAATTGGTTAGATGCGGGAAAAATATATCCCATTGCAGACAGTGCTTGGGTGAGCCCAATTCACTGTTTTCCTATGAAAGGGAGTGTGACTGTTGTGATAAATGAGATTAATGAATTAATACCAATAAGATAAGTCACTGCATGGAAATTATGCATAGATTATCAAAAATTAAATTTGGTCACCAAGAAAGGCCGCTTTTCTTTACCTTTTTTTGCCAGGTTTTTGGTTGGCTTGTTTGGGCCCTTTTTTTTTTGTTTTTTGGTTGGTTTTCCCGGTTTTCTTCAATTCCCAGTTGTTTTAAGGGTTCAAATTAGGCCACGTTTTTTTGTTCTTTTTGTTCTTTTTGCTTTTTGTTGATTGCCTTTTTTTTTTTTTACCTTGCTTGGGACTTTTCAAGGTTTTTTATTTTTTTTTTTCATTGTTTTATTTAAAAAGGGATAAAAGTCTTTCAGTATGATTTTTTTGTGTTTGGTACATCATTTGAAATGTGTTTAAACCTTTTAGAGAAAGTTCTAGAATGATGTGAAAAGACAATTTTAATATTAAACTACAAAAAATGTCAATTCATGGTTGCACGAGTAATTGTGTTTGTGCATAAAATTTCATAAAATGGCATGGAAGTTGATCTGGCAATAATTTAAGTTATATCTAACATACCTCCACCTACCACTATAAAAGGAGTTAGGAGTTTTTTAGGATATGCTGGTTTATACAAGAAATATATTAGAGATTTTTCAAAAATTACAAATCCTTTATGCCAACTTTTGGATAAAGATACAAAATTTGATTTCAATCAAGAGTGTCTTAATTCCTTTGAAACATTAAAAGAGAAATTGATCATTGCTCCTATAATTTTTTTTACCTGATTGGGAGAAACTATTCAAATTAATGTGTTATGCTAGTGACTATGCAAATGGAGCTGTTTTAAGGCAGAGATATGATAAAATTTTTTAAGTTATATACTACGCTAGCAAAACTCTCAATGATGCCCAAATTAATTATACCACTGTTGAAAGAGATTTATTAGCTGTTATTTATGCTTTTGATAAGGTTAGGTCATTTCTAATTGGAGCTAAATGTGTTGTGCATACAAACCACTCGGCTATAAAATATTTGTCACAAAAGAAGGATACAAAACCAAGATTGATTAAATGGCTAATTCTGATTCAAGAATTTTATTTTATAGTAGTCAATAAGAAAGGATCTGATAATCAAATTGTTGATCATTTATCTAGACTGGAATAAGAAGGAACATTTGATCTTGATATAGAAATTAATCAAACTTTTCTTGCGGAACAACTTCATGTTGTTAAAGGATGGGAAATACCATGGATGTTGATATTGTAAACTACATTTTTAGTGGTATTTTACCATATGAGTTAACAAAGCAACAAGAGAAGAAGTTCATTCACGATGCAAAATTTTACTTTTGGGATGACCCATATTTGTACAAAAAATCCAAAGATTTAGTTATTCCGAGATGTGCGCCTTATAAAGAAATTGAAGAAATTATCAAAAATGTCATGATTCTGAATTTTGAGGTCATTTTGGGATTGATAGAATTCCTTAGAAAATTTTACAATCTAGACTTTTTGGCCTACTCTATTTAATATATATATATATATATATATATATATATATATTAAAGCATGTGATTGGTGTCAATGAGTATGCAATATTTCAAAAAGAAAATGAAATTCCTTTAACTTTTTCTTTGAAAGTTGAAATCTTTAATATTTGGGGATTACATTTTATTAGATAATTTGTACCTTCCTTTGGAAAAATATATAAATTATTTGTAGTGGACTATGTATCAAAGTGGATTGAAGTAATAACTTTACCTTGATGTGATGCTCTGAGTGTTTCAAAAATTTTCATCAAAAATAATTTTACAAGATATGGAATGCCGAGAAAAATCCTTACTAATAGTTGATCTCACATTTTGAAAAAAGAAGTGAATAATTTATGGAAAAATATAATATTATACATATGATTGCAACTTCTTAACATCCCTAGACTGGTGGACTAGCAGAAGTATATAATCGTGAAATTAAGAGAATTGTGGAAAAAACTATAAATCCTAATAAAATGGATTGGTCTACTAGATTAGATGATGCATTGTGGGCTTATAGTACAACTTATACGCAATCTATAGGAATGTACCCATATAGATTAACTTTTGGGAGGACTTGTCACTTACTATTAGAATTGGAGCACAAAGCTTACTGAGCGATTAAAGAGTATAATTTTAATTTAAAAGAAGCTGGTGAAAAAAGATTATTGCAACTGAAAGAGCTTGAAGAGATTAGGATTGAATCATATGATAATGCTAGGATGTATAGTGAGAGAATGAAAGAATGATAAGATTTGAAGATAATTAAAAGGGAATTTGTGCATACACGAGAAGTTTTATTATATAATATAAGATTGAAAAAAATTCCTGGAACACTAAAGTCTAAATGGACAAGGCCATTCACAGTTATAAAAGTATATCCTTATAAAGTTGTTAATATTGAAGATCCCAAGGCTAAAATGATATATAGAGTTAATGGATAGATATTGAAACCATATTTTGTTGGTCAAAGACCAGTTTTTAAAAAGAATATAATGTTGGGTCACCCAGAGTAAAGACTGGGAATGTCATACTGACGACATTAAACCAAGCGCTTTATTGGAGGCAACTCACATTTATATTTTTTTTCTGTTGTTTATCTTTCATTATAAGTAGGATTATACATATTTATGCTTTCTTTATGTAATATGTATATTTGAGAGACTTACATATTAAGAAAATACATTAAAACATCTTTGTTTATAGACTTATATTGAAAATTTGAGATTCCTTTGAATTATAACGACATGGTGCAGAAATCTGAACTGACACTATAAGGGCTAGATTGGTGCATGAGGTGCCATTTTCTAGATAGTTGACGTCAGAAGTGCCAGGATCTGACGCCAGTAGCCCCACGGCGACAGAAACAATTGTGGATGATTCAAAAGATGGTTTTTGGCAGGTTTCCTCCTAGTAACTCCCAAAAACTGAATCCTAAAGTTATTTAAGAGTGAAAAGAAAATGGAAAGTCATTATTATTCAAAACCTATGGCTTCCCATTTAAAGGAAATGCTAAATATGGAATTTTTAACAAGAGGAAGTTTGTGAATCAAGAATTCAACACACCAAATACTCGAGTGGAGGAGATTATTGCACAAAGATGTTGGGAAGTACTTTGCTATACCACTGCCACTCTAGTAGTTCCTGTGGTGAAAGAGTTTTATACTAATTTTCATGGAATTAACCGGGAGTCGTCTAATTTTAAGGTAGGTGGGTACTGATACAACTAAAATATATAGTGTTTTTATACACATTTTTGTACGTATTATTGAGATATTGCGCTTTAATGAAGAATATTTGTGTGTTTTTCTTTAAGGTACAATCAAATGGATGGAAAATGCTAAAAGGAGTGAAAAAGTGTCAAATTTGGAGCAAAAATGAACTGGGGCGCCTAAGTGCCCAAGTTTGATGCCTAAGCGTTTGAGCAGATTTTTTTTGTAAAGGTGTTTGAAGCAACCCTTGATAAAAATGTGTGAAATAGCCCATGAACACGAAAATTCATTCAATTGAATTTTAAAGAGGAAACTTCTAAAAGATTCATTGAATGGAGACACCTTTTTGAAAAGACAACAAGGCACCCCTTAGATTTTTATAAGAAAAGATATAGATTTTCCAAGAGAGGAGGCCAACCACACATCAACTTTATAGCCATCATCCATCTAAGTCTCCGCCACAGCCGTCGACTACCTTTTCATTTTAATTTGAGTTTTAGTTTCTATTGTGAGTGAAGGAAGGGAATTTAAATGAACTTCAAGACATTTGGTGGAGGGGATTTTAGATAAGTGTTTATCTTTATGACTACCTTTGGTTTTAATTTAGATTTCTTGTTTGTGTGCATGATTTCTACTTTAAAACTCATGTGTGGTTGTGTTTTCTCCATGGATTTTGAATAGTTTTCCTTATCTTTTTCCTTAAAATGATAAGTGATTAAATATTTAAAGGAGGTTTTGTGAAGTATTAGGCTTCAATGTTGGAAGAAGTTGTGATGATTTGAAACTTTACACTTCATTTACGCCTTGATTTGGCCAATGACGATGTTAATACCTATTGTGAGAACATGTAAGATATGGGATGGAATTGTCTCAGTTAAGAAATGGTTAGAATCACATATTGATTTCATGTATGAGAATGTAGTTCATAGGGTTGAGTTCAAATAAATAGGAAAATAAACTTTTAAAGGGTGTAGAATTAGAGGACTTTAGAGTGGCAGACTACAACCCCCAATTTAATTAATACTTTTAGGTTTTCATACGAGATGTTATCTCCCAGGTGGAGGGAGAAAAAAAAAACTCTTGTGTGAGAGCTAGTATCTTCCCTACCTAGCTGGTCTTTAAGACTATTCAAACTATAGATTAGCCAATGTTTTTTTACAGCATCTCTACTAAGGGTAAAGAATATTATTGCTTATATTTGATAAAACACATTTAACATACTTCCGCAACAAAATTTCTATAATTATCACTGATTCATAATAAGGAAAAATATATTTTATTTATATTGCCTTCATCACGTAAGTATTTTAGTCAAGTTAGTTAGTTGCTTAATATATTTTCAATTATAAAAAATTACAAAAAAGAATCAAACTTTCTTTCCTATTTTAGCATCTTAGTTTAAGTAGGAATATATTGCCAAGCAAATTTTGTTATCTAAATTTAATTCTCCCCATTGGTTCGATATTCGGGACTTAATCAAAAAGTTCTATATTACTTGATAATGATATGTATACTTACGTAGTATCCCATATTGAAATATTATAACTGCATTCTAATATGCTTCATAGTGAAAGATTTACCTAGCTTTTGCTTTAGATCATGTTTTTGGCTTTGTTTCATATTAAGAACTATTAAGGAAATTAATCATGTAATCACATACATCCCATTTAACATCTACATATATAGAAAATCAGGATCAAGTTTTTGGTTCCTTTCTCGGGGAAAAATATAATAGTAATTTGTAAAATTTTAGAAAAAAAAAGTTTTTAGAAAAAAAAATTTTTAGTAAGTTTTATTAAACTTTAGGATTTATTTTAGAAATATTGTAGTGTCGTATATATATAAAGTTCTTGTTTGTGTGTTTTTATTTTTTATTTCATTTTATTTTGTGTGTTTTATAGTAATGTATGCGTAGTTCAGGTTCCACAGGACTTGTGCCTTACCAATTTAAATTAAAAAGAACTATTAGAAAAATTAAAAAAAATAAAAATTACTGAAAAATTTTAAGAAATGGCAAATCAAAATAATCAAAATATTGAAGAGTTTAGACTTTTAAGAGATAATTCAAACCCTACCGTGGATGAACTTCATTATAGTATTCAAAAACCTGTTGTAGTTGCTAATTCATTTGGGGTTAAACCTGCTATTATTAAAATGGTATCAAATAATTAGTTTGAGGGAGCACGCACTGAAGATCCAGATTTACATCTTGCTAATTTTCTAAAATTGTGTGCTATATTTAAATTTGATGGTGTATCAGATGATGTTATAAGGCTTAGATTATTTTCTTTCTCACTAAGAGATAAACTTAAGATATAATTACATTCGTTACCACCTGGATCTAACAGAACGTGGAGTGATTTAGCATAAAAATTCCTTGTTAATTATTTTCCACCATAAAAAACTGCAAAGCTTAGAAATGATATTATATCTTTTTGTCAGCTTTAAGGGGAATCTATTTATGAAGCCTTGCAACAATTTAAAGAACTTTTAAGAAAGTGTCCATACCATGCTATACCAGATTAGTTAATAATTCAAACTTTTTATAATGGATTAACAGGATCTCTTCAATCTATTATCGATGCCTTTGCTGATGGTTTATTTATGTCAAAATCATTTCATGATGCTTATAATTTAATTGAATAGATGGCTACAAATAATTTTCAATGGCCTTATGAAATGGTAAATCTTGGAAATTGATGCTTTTGCCATGCTAAGAAATCAAGTTGCAACAATTTCAAGGAAGTTACACCAATTTAAAATGAATTTTTCTTCGTCGATTCCTATGATTGAAGAGAATTTATTAGGCTAAATGGTAGATTCTCATGTATCATTAAAAACTTTAAATACCATAAACAATAAGAAGAATAACCCATATTCAAATTATGATAACCCAAGTTGAAAAAACCATCCCAACTTCAAATGGAATAATACTACGGGTAGTAATAATCAACAATGGAGGAACAATCAAGTAAACCTATTGGAAAACTGGAACAACTAAGGGAGTAGTAATTATAGACCTACTTATCTTCTAGGTTTTAGCAGTAATACAAAATTTAAGGAGAAGAAGTTGTCTATAGAAAAAGTGGTATTTGATAGTGACTTTTTTTATAAACAGACAAATACAAGAATTTGACAGCACTACTAGAAGATTTAAATCCCCGGCAACGACGCCAAAAACATGACCGCGACTTTATATATGCTTAAAAATATAAGATAAATATGAACGTAATAAAGATTCAATAATTGTAAAGTCACACTTATCAACACAAGTATACGTATCGCTCAAGGAATATAGGGCTCTAATTGAGACGTAGATATCGATCCCACAGTGAGTGGTTTAGAACTACGAGCTAAGATTTTAGAAAAGCAATACCTTAATCACAACAACGAAGTTCAGTTTGCTTATCTGTCACTAATAGGTAATTTAAATAAATATTTAATTTTAAAAACTGTTAAATAACTAATAATACTATTGAAAGTTTAAATGTGATATTTAATATATAAAAAACATCCTTCTCCTTGTCAAGAAATTATAGTGAATGGATAAAGTGTATTTGTTCAAATTATATTGTGCCAAATAGGAGCATACCTATTCTTTACTTTTTGGTCCAGGCATAAAAAACATTGACTAATCCTACTCTTGTTTACTGAATCTGCGGCTAGGTTGGGAGGATACCGGCTCTCACTTGGGAGCTCCCAGGTTCCCCTCACCTGAGGGCTAAAATCTACACTTCAGCACCCAAACGATAGGACCGAATTGGGGATTTTAGTCTGTCACTCTAAAATCTCCAATTCTACGCCCGATAATATTATTTTCTTATTTATTTGCACCCAACTTCCAAGGGCTTTGATCTCCCTAAATCTTGGATGTAATCTTCACTTTAGTTGTAAAACTCAACATATTTTAACAAATCAATTGGCCAGATTGNCAACGAAGTTCAGTTTGCTTATCTGTCACTAATAGGTAATTTAAATAAATATTTAATTTTAAAAACTATTAACTAATAATACTAATGAAGGTTTAAATGTGATATTTAATATATAAAAAAACATCCTTCTCCTTGTCAAGAAATTATAGTGAATGGATAAAGTGAATTTGTTCAAATTATATTGTGCCAAATAGGAGCATACCTATTCATTACTTTTTGGTCCAGGCATAAAGAACATTGACTAATCCTACGCTTGTTTACTGAATCTGCGACTAGGTTGGGAGGATACCGGCTCTCACTTGGGAGCTCCAACGTTCCCCTCACCTGAGGGCTAAAATCTACACTTCAGCACACAAACGATAGGACCGAATTAGGGATTTTACTCTGTCACTCTAAAATCTCCAATTCTACGCCCGATAATATTATTTTCTTATTTATTTGCACTTAACTTCCAAGGGCTTTGATCTCCCTAAATCTTGGATGTAATCTTCACTTTAGTTGTAAAACTCAACATATTTTAACAAATCAATTGGCCAGATTGAAAATAAATTATGATTGAAGTGAAAAGATCATCACAATTTCTTAAATAGATTTATGGCTTCACCAATTCAAATCACCATTTCCTAAATCTGAAGACAAGGAGAAAGACAGAGAAAATTACTCAGATCTCATGGGGAAAACACAACAAAACTCAAAATTCATTTATAAAATCAAAGTCATACAAACTAAAACAAGTAAATAATTTATCTCTAATATCTCCCCAAGAACACTCCTCAAAGTTCCTCTGAATCTCTTCATTTCTTTATAATGCATAGAATTCCTCTTCGAAGTAGCAAGGAGGAAGAAATCTCTCATTTTCCCTCCACTCTTACAATCTCTCAAAGAATTCCTCAAATTTTGACACTCTAGTAAATTCTTTATACACTAATGGAACCTATCTAACCTCTAGGACCTTTCTAACATCCAGTACCTCTCTAACTTTTGGCCAAAATCTTCTTTTAAAGTTGTGGATGAGCTTTTCCAAGAGTTGCCTAAGCATCCCTTCAAAATTTGGCCTTATCCAAATCCTGATTGGGCATAACCTCTGACCTCGCTGTCGGCGGCCTTTAGGGCGTCGTCGGAGAACCTTCATAATGAATTAATTCTAGAGTCTCGGGAAAATCTTGCCTTCGACGGGGTCGATGGCGCCGTCAGCGCCCTAGTTCAATTCTGCACATTTTGGTCCTTTTCGCTCCAAATTTGCTCCTTTTTGCATCTTTTTGCTCCAATGACCCTAATTCACCATTCCTACAACAAAACATCAAAAATACCTTTCTTTAAAGTGCAATATCATAAAAAAAGTATAAAATAGGTATGAAAATCTCAACATATTTTCCTTTGGTCAAAATCCCCCAAACTTAACTATTCCTTGTCCTCAAGTAATTTTAGTACTATGTAAAAGTTATGATATACTGTAGTAAAGTTTTAGTTCAGAAATACTATATATTTTCTGAAAAAAATTCAAGTAATTGAATTAAGTTTGTAGCCACAAGATTATCTAGTCATTAAGTTTAAGAGTTCTAATCTTCTATTCGTTTCAAGAATGACTATATGTTGCAATATTAAGTCACTTAAAATATTCAAAAGATAGGACCTTCATGAGAACTCTACTAGTAAAAGATTTATTCCATAAATAAAAGTTCAGGAATGTATTTAGGTTTTCCCTTTAGGTAGGTCTAGTGAAGCCAATTTTTGATTTGGCATATCCTCAAGTTTCTCCTCACTTCCATAATTTTTTTTTCTTTCTTTTCTCCTTTTCATTTGGATTGCTTTCAATCCTATATATTTTTCTTTTCTTTTTAGGGATTGTTTTCAATCCTTTCTTTTTCCTTTTTCAAGTGAGGATTACTATATTTGAATAACATTTAATGATTTTGAACTTCACTTTTCTTTCTCTAAATTTGAAACTCAAAGCATTCCTTTACCTTATAAATATTTCATAGTTTTTACATCATTGAGCCCCAATCTTTTCTTCTCAAATGAATTTCCAGATTCTCAATACTTCAAGATATAGTTTCCTTTACTTTAAATAGTTAACTATAATCTTATTCTCTTATACTAAATTTTCTTAAGTTACAAAATTAATTTTTTTTCAAAAATATTTCTTTAAATCTATTATAATATTTATATAGTTACAAAAATATAGTTAATTGGATTAAATTCACTACATAAAATCATATAAATAATTTTGGAAAATAATTAAATAGAGGACATCTAATAGTTACTCTTTTTATTCCCTCCCCTAACTTAAATATTTAAATATGAAATAATACAGGTGGAAAGAAAAAATGATAAATATAAATCATACCTCAGTATTGTAGGCATTTTAATCATTCTGAAATTTTTGCAGGTCTTCTAAAATTTCTACATCACCTGGTCTGTAATATTAGGAGCTTTCTACACATATAAATCATTAGACGAATTTTTGGGTAATGAAATTTTGAAATAAGTATAAAACTAAAACATTAAACAAGCACAACATTTCTTAATATAAACACAATACTAAACAAAACAATTAAAATTAAAATGCGAAAATAAAAATCACATTACATTACAAAATACTACTCAAAATCTATTAAACTACACATGCACATTTAACTACCACATTAACTTTATAACAAAAATTAAAATTATTTAAGTACAAAGAAATAATAAAAAAGAAAGTCCAAATACATAAACATCTATTTCTATTACAAAAATATTATAGAAATAAAAGTACTAATATAAGTACATCTATTCATTCAATATCAAAATCCCAAACTATGTCTTCAGCGCCTTGATCAGCAGGTGGATCGGGATGATACTGAGTATATCAGGGGCACTCAGGAAAAGTAACATTAGGCTCACCTCTGTAGTGTCGGGCTTGAGCTTCATAATAGGCTACCTCAAAATTTTAATGCCTGTGAAGGTACTCACTATCATGATCGTGCCGACATTGTAAACCTCTAATCCTTTCATTTATTAACTCTATGCTTTTCCGCTGCAAGGTCAACTCATTCATCAAGTCAGAGAGGGTAGGGGAACTAGAAGGTGGAAGGTCATAACTTGTAGAGGGGACATCGCTACTAGTTGAAGGTTTTTGACTTCTACTCCTAGTTCTCCATTTTTCATGGGATTCATAATTCTTCAAATTAGCTTTACTAATGGGTTTCATAGGATAAACCAATTCCTCATCTCCAATCTCCACTCTAGAAAGTTTCCAAATTGTATAAATAAGTCCAGGATATCCTAGACCTCCACTTGTCTCTCTCCTCTATGTAGTCAATATATTCTTAATAATAATTCTCCCCACATTTATAGTTCTACTATTCTGAATGCAGAAAATCAGAATAGCTCTATCTCTAGTTACCTCACTATGGTGATAAGTAGGTAACAGAGTAGAGGAAATGATATATTGCAACGCCTTAGAGGTGGCATTCAAGTGGAAGCAGAAAAAATTACCTGTTCTCGTTGTTTAATCTTTCACGTTCCTTCCCATTAGTGAGAAATTTAATCACATCAATCAAGGGGCCTTCCATCGTACTAAAAGATTGATTTTGGCAGCTATAAGAGTCTGGGACTTCATAAAAAGTGTTGATGCGAGCAGCAATAAACTCAATAGGAAATCCACGCACTTGAACGATTATGTCATCAGAATAAATTACATTGGCGTAGAGCTCCTTCACAACAGTTGCATCAGCTTTATTGGTGGTGTAACAAAAGTTTTCCCACCTCCGCTTGGCAATAACTCGTTTGATTTCTCCTCCCGGACTTTCAAAAACTCGATCTTGTATGCACGTCTTTCCTTTTAATATGGAAGCAAATTTTGTTTGAGCCATCGCATTGATGAAGAGAGACTCGTAGAACTCAACACATCTCTTTTATCGTGGAGCTATTTCAATCTAATCAAAATATAGAAAAATTCCAAAAATTACTTCAAATATGCAAATCATGGCTTCCAATATTAATTTTAAGAGTTCAACATTAAGATCCATGAATTTCTTCCTAAACTTTCTTTACATTTTCACATTTTTTGGATCTCCTCAATGTGGAAAAAATCCATGGTGAAAATCAAATATTTTTAGTTTGGAGTGAAGCTCTTACCTAGAGATGATCAAATCCGGTGTCAAAATGACTTGAAATCGCCTCCCAATCCAAGATCTTTCAAGTCCTAGTTCAAAAAAGGCATTTTTAGGAGGAAGGGATGATGAATAGTGGCGGCTGACTGGTCAAAATTACGGTTAAAGGTGCTTTTTCATGACCTCACCGTCGGTGGGGTCAATGACGCCGTCTGCGCGCTCTATTGGAATTAAATCTTAAGTCTCGGGAAAAATCTACCGTCGGCGGCGTCAAGGGCGCCATCGGCGGGCTCTATTGATTTTGTCCAAATTCTTGATTTTCACGATTTTGATCAATTTCAAGCCTTAACGACATGTTTTTAATCATTATAGACATAATTTTAAGTTCCTAAATGATGTACTTAGCACATATAGACTTTCACAACACAAAACATCACATGTATATATAAATTCCAAGGGGTACAATATACGTTACATTACACACCTAAGTTTGATATTTTCTCAACCTCAATACATTAATTCAGCGTCGCAATCCAAGTCACAAGACTCAAAACGCTGAAAAAAAAACATCTTATGCTTAGTCTCAACTATACAGAGATCTAAAAGCAACATTCTAAAGCAAAGCAAATACAAAGTTCAAATCAAAATACATTGATAGACATATAGGTAGTAATATAAATCAACTAATCTTCAGACTCGGTACTAGATTCTCCTCTGAGATCACCCATTGATTGTACATGAATGAAGATGTTGTAGAAGGGTCAGAATGGAAACTATTCAGTGGAATCCTCTTCTATTAACTTCATCCTCCTCATCAGTCATATCAAGCTATCTTCTAAATGTCCAGAGTGCTCAAAATGTTCTTTCATCCTCCAGTCAAGATGATCGAGGAAATCAGAGATATTATTAATCGCATTCATGACATTTTGTACCATATTTTCCAATTTCTTGATTCAGCATAAGATCACCAGAGACTTGTCAGGAACTGGCAATGAATTTTGAGATGATTGATCTACTATAATGGCCAAGTCATTTTCATCTTCAAAATCTGCGAATCTCTCAGTTGGATCCAAAGACTTCCAAGGTAGCAGTACCTTTTCCCAATTTCCATAGGACACTTGGAACTGACTGCAAAGTGAGAAAATTGTGGAGGGGTGTCCAAGCCCATAAGTTGATGCATGAACGATCAAGCCTAAAACTGACTTCACAAATTTTGATCCAATGTTGATTGGCAGTCCCCTTTGGATGCAGTAATTTAAAATGACACTTTCTTTAGAAACTTTACCGATCTTCATTGCCGGTAAAAGTTTTACAGAAATGAAAAAGTGCAAACGTTTCAAAATGAGATTTAGGAGTGTTGAACATACCCGTTTTCTCTTGTTTCCCAGTCGTCAGTTTCATCCGTTAAATATTGGTAAATTTCTTTCATCTGGTTTCTCATTTGGATGAAATTGGAATCGTGGCAGATAGAAACATTTTTGATCATGTATAATTCATTTATCCATGCTGGAGTGAAAGTGATCCATCTTCCTTGCACATAAACAACTCCCTGGTTAATTCCGTGCAAATTCGCATAGAATTCAGCACAGGAACCACCACGACGGCGATAGTGTAGCACAACACTTCCCATCTTCGCCTCACTATCGTTTCTTTAATATCCATTGTGGGATTATTAATCCACGATTTATGAATCCTCGTTCCTTGATCAATCTTTTCTTCATCAGTAACTTGTTGAAGATTCGCTGCGCTTCCCCACTAATAACCTTTCGCCGATTGAAAACTCGCATTCTGGGATTATCAAAGGAGTTAGACATCATAGGAATGAAATTGGTGGAGTTTCACTTCATTTTTGGAGGGAAAATATGAACTAGGAATCAAATTTTTGAGTTTAAAAAGATTATTCCAGCCCAAAAACCGCCATTTAAACCCAAGTAACTGTCATTTCGCCGGTCTTGCCGTCGGGGGGTCGATGGCGCTGTCGGCGAGCCTCTGTATTAATTTTACCTTGATTCTTGTGAAAAACCCACCATCGGCGGCGTCGAGGGCTCCGTCCGTGCTCAACGCAAAATTTTTACAGTTTTCACTATGGTCCGAATGCGTTCCAATTTTTCTCAATGGATCCAATTTTTAAGATGTTTCAAGGGTAAATAAGAGTAGTAGAGCTTAATACTACCACATACTAATGATAATTTCAAATAAAAACTACCATAATCACTATAAAAGTAAAGATAAATATGGGTTGCCTCCCATAAAGCGCTTGGTTTAACGTCGTCAGCCCGATCTATTCAGGTGTTGTTCAGGTTGACTGATCATTAAAACCTCTTTAAAATTTGGTCTTTTACCCTCATAATATGGTTTTAATCTATGTCCATTTACTTTAAATCTATTTCCTATCTTCTGATCTTCAATTTCAACAGCTTTGTAAGTATAAACTTGAGTCACAGTAAAGGGTCCTAACTAACAAGACTTCAATTTCCCAGGAAATAACTTCAGCCTAGTGTTGTAAAGTAAAACTTCTTGTCCTTGTTCAAAGTTCTTCTCGTTAATCTTCCGATCATGCCATAACATTAATTTTTCCTTATAAATTTTGTCATTATCATAAGATTCATTTCTTAATTCTTCCAGTTCATTTAATTGTAACAATCTCTTCTTACCAGCATCTTTCAAATTATAATTGAATTCTTTAATTGCCCAATATGCTTTATGTTCCAATTCTACTGGTAAGTGAAAAGTCTTTCCAAAAATCAGTCTGTAAGGAGTCATTCCAATAAGAGTTTTGTAAGCAGTCCTGTAAGCCCATAATGCGGTATCCAGTCTAGTGGACCAATCTACTCTACTAGGGTTTACAGTCTTTTCAAGTATTTGTTTAATCTCTCTATTAGAAACTTCAGTTAACCCACTGGTTTGAGAAAGATATGCAGTAGAGATTTGATGAATAATATTAAATTTTTCTGCCAATCTTTGAATATCTTTATTTCTAAAATGGGATCCTCCGTAATTGATAATAACTTTAGGCATTCTGTATCTAGTGAAAATATTTTTCATTAAAAATCTTGAAACACTTTTAGCATCACAATGAGGTAAAGCTTGTGCTTCAATCCACTTAGAAACGTAGTTCACTACAATTAATTTATATAAGTTTCGAAATGAAGGAATAAATGGTCACATAAAACCTAATCCCCAAACGTCAAAGATCTCAACTTCTAGTGAAAATATTTTTCATTAAAAATCTTGAAACACTTTTAGCATCACAACGAGGTAAAGCTTGTGCTTCAATCCAGTTAGAAATGTAGTCCACTGCAGTGAATTTATATAAGTTTCCAAATGAAGGAATAAATAGTCCCATAAAATCTAATCCCCAAACGTCAAAGATCTCAACTTCTAACATGAAATTTAGAGGCATTTCATTTCTTCTAGATATATT
>NEWO01001480.1:2283-12770 GCA_003013225.1 Phalaenopsis aphrodite | reverse complement strand
GGGTGCAGCATCATGTGTCTATTGGAGAACTCATGATGGAGAAGCAAAAGCCTAGCAAAACTTTGGCAAACTATATTTTGAGGTGGAGAAACCTTAGCATGAAATGTCAACCTTAGCTACAAGAACATCAAGCGATTGAGATTCTACTCAAAAGCATTCATGGGCCAGTAGCTTTCATGCTTAAGGGACTCACCATCAAATCCTTCTAGAAGCTACTCAGTAAAGCCAGCAGTCTTCAAGAAGAAATGAAGCACATGGAGCCACATGAAAAGGCTAAGGTGACCAGAGTGTTCGAAAAGAAATCAAGAGTAGTAGCAACTGTTGACAAAGGAAAATAGCAGATAAAAATATATGCAGAAGAACATCGTCAATCTTCGTCACAGTAATCTCAGAAACAGATAAATCAATCCAACCAACGGCCGCCTCATGAGGTATCACCTCGAACAACGGGTAAAAGAATATCCATGTTAGAGCGACATAAAGTTGTGTATTCTTTCAAGGATGAAGCCAAACCTAAAATTTTCAAAAGCATGATGAAGAAAACAGAATTCAAACTACCTGATCCAAAGATACCCAAAGAGGTGGATAAGAAGAATGAACCAAATTATTGCCTATACCACCAGTTGCTTGGGCACACTATAGACAACTGTTTTGTCTTTAAGGATTTGCTCAAGAAGAACCTCAAGGAAGAGAACATTACAATCTTGAAGTAGTATTTAAAAGAACCTAAAAAAGGTTCCATAAATATGATTTCGGCTGAGCCAATGTCCCTAATTGATCTGTATGCCGGAATAGATGGATGGAGTACAACTTGGGATGAACTCAAGGGGGTCCTTAATCACATATAGGATTCATCAAAACAAGCTTCAACGAACACTGAAGAAAGATGGAATGAGGTATGGTGCAGATCATCTAAGAAAATACTGAATAAGATCTAGTCTGCATCAAAACAAGCCTCTATTCAGAGTTCGCAACATACCGAGCCCGAGATGAAGGTTTCACCAGAACATCCGTCATCATCAAGGATAAAAAACAAGAAAAAGAAAAGCTTCTTTGCCAAGATTGATAGAATAGGGGTAGGATAGGGGCTTCCTATACTAGGTTGGTTGTCTCGGATTCGGGGAAGAAAATCCTCGAACCCTTGACTTTGTATGATTATCTTTTATCCCTTTGGGGTCTTATGAATATAATGATTGTGATTTTGGCTATGTTTTGATTGTTTTCGGTGATAACGTAACTAATTATGACCAATCTAGCTATAATCTTGATTCTCAAAATGATCCTCAAATCGTACTTGAGTCCGATGAACTCGTTGTCAAGTCCAAAAAAGACATCAATAATACCGCTTACGATAGCACCGATAACGAGGATCCAGTTCTCGAGCATCATGGTACTCTGCTTGCCATCAACTTAGATCTTTTTGAAGGAGAGGAAAAGACACTAGAAGATTTTACAATGATATCTCAAGAAGAAGAAATCACAGAAGTTAACATAAGGAGGGGAAAAGTGTTACCACCAAGGACAACTCCAACAGACAAAGGAAAACATATAATCACTCGAGAAGAGATACCCCCACCTCCGCCAGTGGAAGAACCACATAATCAAGATAAAATGGGAGGATCATGCAAAGTAAACTAAAATGTGCTAGCTCATCTTAGGAAGTTGCCTGCCCTACTAAGAATCTACGACGCTCTGATCCTGTCAAAAGAGATGACAAAATCTCTAGTTACAGCTTTGCTTGATCCAGAAATTTGCTTAGCTTAGTTGCCTAGCACATCCTTAGATGAAGTTTGCTCACTGAGAAAATAGTAAATGGGAACCTTCACAGATGAAGACTTGCTGCTCGGTACCGCCGACCACAACCCTCTTCTCTACATCTCCGACAACATTTGCAGATTTGTGTTATCCAGAGTTTTAGTGCATCCTAGAGCAACTCTTAACTTGATGAACCTACGAACATTGGCCTATTTGGATATTGAAGCTCAAGAGCTTACGACCGATAAAATGATGTTAAGAGGATTCTACCAAAAGCGAGAAAGAGCCGTTGGATCGATTACATTACTTATGAAGGTTGGAGAACATGTAACAACCGTTAAATTTCATATCATCAATGTTGAGACCTCTTTTAATGCTCTATTGGGTCGACCATGGATTTATGAGCACAATATGGTTCCATCATCTCTACACCAGTGCATCAAATACCGCAAAGATGTTCAAGAAAATTGCATCAAGGGAGATCTACAACCATTTTGAGTGCATGAAGTTAGTATCCACGAAGATGTTGCCTACTACGCACCTTCAAAGAAGATTGTCTTCTTGCGCGAGATTTTGACAAACAAAGATGAAAATTCAGATTAATCATAAAAAGGAGGCCATACAACTCAGCTTCAACAACCTTTTACCACTTCCTTACAACGAGTTGGTGGAAGTTCTTCTAGTTCACGCACCCGAGGTCGAGGTTGGGGACGCGGACAAAGAAAGATCAATTTAATTATTGAACGAACTAGGCCAGCCATCAACATTGGTGATGAAGACAGTTCTGAAGATGAAATAATGATAACAAAGCAGAAAAATCCTCAGTACGAGATATCCCTAGAAGATACAGAGAAGAATGAATATGAAATAATGTAAGATCGGATAAACCACTATGTGAATACTATGACCCTTCCTCCAATTCTCCCGTAAAAGGTCGAGAGTTTAGAGGTCAAGGAAGTCTGTAGTGTTGGTTCAAAGCCGATCAAATTTTATCATGCTTCTACCTCTACTGAGGCTGAAAAACATGTAAATCTGGATGTTGATTCTAATGAATTAATGGAATTCCCTTTTGGTTACTTCTTGCCTTGTGTTCAAAAGTTAATTCAACAGGGACACTTACCAAAACAAATGCTAAAATTTAAATTTCAACTTTTTGAAAAACTATGGAATGCTAAAAGTCGAACTCTCAATTCAAAAGAAGGTCTCGGATTTGGTGCAGTCAGACTAGTTGATGATTCTAAATTTTGCATGGTTGTAACTAATGAGTCAAACAAGGATTGCCTCGATGTAGAGGATGACTCTACTGATCAACCAATAGAAGATGCTCCGCCAGAATTTGAGGAGGAAATTAAATCTACTATCGATGATATGAAAGAGATTAACCTCGGAACTAAAGTACAACCCCGTCCTACGTTCATGCAAAATTCAGAATCATGAGATTTTCTCCTTCATGGATGGATCGTCGGGATATAACCAAATCAAGATGGCTCCTGAGGATTCAACACTTACAGTTTTCAAAACACCGATTGGAATTTTCTGCTACATAGTGATGTCGTTCGGCCTAAAGAACACTGGAGCAACATATCACCATGCAATGACAAAGATTTTTTACGACCTCATTAACAATCAAGTAGAGTGCTACATGGATGATTTGGTCATAAAAAATAAATGGAAAATAGACCATTTATACAATTTGAGGATTGTGTTTGAACGATTACGATGATATGACATTAAAATGAATCACTTAAAGTGCGCCTTTAGTGCTACCTCTAGGAAATTTCTAGGGTTTGTTGTCCGTCATCGGGGAATCCAGATCGACTCAGATAAGATTAAAGCTATCTTGAAAATGCCTCCCCATAAAACCTTGACACAGCTACGTTCCTTCTAGGGAAAGTTTGCATATCTGAGACGCTTTATTTCTAATGATTCAGGTAGGTGTCAGCCTTTCTCGGCATTAATTAAAAAGGATGTCAAATTTTTTTGGGAGGAGAAATGCTAACGAGCCTTTAAGGACATCAAACAATATTTAATGACATCCCCTGTCTTAGTAGCCCCTATCCCAGGGAAACCTCTGATACTTTATACCACGGCCTTAGATGAGTCTCTTGGAGCCCTCTTAGCCCAATTCAATGAGGAAGGCAAATAAAATGCGCTCTACTACTTGAGTCGTCGTCTAATACCGACGGAGATAAGGTATCCACCTATTGACAAGCATTGTCTGGCGTTAGATTTTGCCGCCCAAAAGCTTAGACATTACATGCTTTTGCATAAGATTACCCTAATTTCAAAAATTAATCCATTGCAATATCTGATGACTCTGCCAACACTCTCCGGATGTTTAGCAAGATGGTCAATGATCTTATTGCAATTTGATATAACTTTTGTTCCCCTCCGTGCTATCAAGGGACAGATACTAGCAAACTTTCTTGCTGCACACTCACTGCCAGTTGGGTCCTCTCTCAACGACGAGTTACCAGACGAGCAAATGCTGCAAATGGGATTTTCTGGTGTGCAACACTTGAAAATGTACTTCGATGGTGCTTCATCAGCCAGGAAAGACAAAGAATCAAACATAATTATACCAGGCAAAGCATGGATCCGTTTGATCTTTATTACGCCAGATAATGGTATGTTGACATTCTTATACCACTTGATAGAGCTGTGCACCAATAATGAAGCAGAATACAAAGCTTTAATCACCGGATTTGAATTGGCAATCTCAATGGATATAACAAACATTGTCATCTATGGTGACTCTCAACTTATCATCCAATAGGTCGACGGACAATACAAAATTCTAAAACCAAGATTAATAGAGTACCATCAGTACACAATGAAGCTCCTGAAGCAGATTCCTGAGGTGACTTTCTACCTGATTCCTTGAGGAGATAATGCCCATGCCCATGCTCTAGCAAAACTCTCTTAGAAAATGACATGTCTCACGAGGGATTCCATCAAAGTCACGGTGCAAGGAAGACGAGTACTGTCTCGAAATGACTTTAAAACCCTATATAAGATTAGAAAATAAGAAACAATAAATAGAGTCGCTGACATCAATGAAGATTGGTGAAAGCCATTAATAGAATATTTTCATACTGGAAAGCTGCCAGAAGACAAGTCTAAGGCGCACCACATCACAAGAAGGGCTATGTATTACGCCATGGTGGGAAATGTTCTCTACGGAAGATCGTTGGACCAAATGTGGCTAGGGTGTTTGAGCAGAGCCGAGACATAGAATATTGTCAAATAAGTACATGCCAGACTGTGTGGCGCTCACTAGTTACCGAAAATGAAAATGAAGATCAAAAGACTCGGGTATTATTGGCCAGCAATGATGTCCGATTGCATGAATATAGTCAGAAGATGTCACCAATGCCAAGTGCATGGGGTGGTCTTACACCAGCCTCCAAATGTGTTACACATAACTGTTGCCTTGTGCCCGTTTGAGTGTTGGGGCACAGATTTATACTTGCCGCTACAGATTACTTCTCCAAATGGGCAGAGGTAGTACCGTTACGTGAGGTTATGACACAACATGTCCTTCAATTTTTCAAAAGCCAAATTGTCTACCGTTTCAGAGTACCGCAAAGAATAATCTCTGACAATGGGAGAGCTTTTAAAAGTACAACGATTAAAATTTTCATTAGAAGACATGGGATAGATTGGAGATACTCTACAATTTTCTATCCCAGAGCAAATGATCTGGCCGAAGCTTTCAACAAGACACTGGTACAGATTTTGAAGAAAACACTGGATGAAAACAAAAGAGATTGGCATAACAAATTGTTAGAAGCCTTGTGGGCTTACCAGACAACTTTCAGGACTCCCACTCGGTGTACACCCTATATGCTCGTGTGTGGGACCGAGGCCGTGCTACCGCTAGAAATCGAGACACCATCTCTAAGAGTCGCCGTTGCCAACCAACTCACAGCAAAAGAAAGTACAAAACTCAGACTTGAAGAACTAAAGAGTCTCGAGGGAAAATGACTAAAAGCCCAACAACATTTGGAGCTCTACCAGACAAAGATAGTACAAGCCCTTGACAAATTGGTCTGCCCAAGGACATTCAAAGTTGGTGACCTCGTGCTTGTTCTCAAAAGACCTATTCTTGCACGCCGCAAAATAGGTAGAAAATTCGAGCCAACTTAGGTGGGACCATTTATCGTTGAGAGGGTTTATACAGGAGGAGCCTACCTGTTAGTGGACTTCCGGGGTGAAAGACCCATGTTACCGATAAATGGACGATACCTGAAAACCTATTACGCAAGCTGATGCCGCTCAATGTCGCTTGCCTTTGCTTTCTTTGAAACTTTGAAACTTTGATTATTTTAGGATTATCTATGTGGTCAAATGTTTATGACCGGGTCCAAATTTTGTAATTAACCTTATTATAATGAAAATTTTGAGAAACTTTTTGAACTTCACGCGTTCTTTTTTCTACTTTCAAATTTAAATATACTACTAAATTAAACGAAACTCACACATAAAATGAATAATCCTCTTCACCAAAACAAACTAAAATTTACTTTAATAAATACTCTGTTTTTTTCTTGTTTGTGCCAAGCTTCAGCCCACTTACATTTTTTCTGTCGTCTGCAGAAAAATGTCAGGACAGAGGCTGAACTTTGCCTTGTAAGATGGCTGGAACCTTGCACTGAATGAAGAAATGGCGCCGCAAGGAGGTGTCATAGATTTCAACGTGGATTTCAACCAGGTTGATATGGTCTACGAGGTTCCTCTAATGGACTTAGTCAGCAGTAAAGAGAAGGAGGGACTGCCTTCATTGTTGAGGGTAACCACTTAAGACAATGTGTCACACAAAGGTAAAAATGTGATAGCGGAACAAGATCCAATGGAGGGGCCCAACCGTCTGCCCTCCATGGTAGCTACTCCAGAAAGGGACCTGATGGCTGCCTGTAATGAAAAATTACCAAATACTCTGCTCTGTAGGACGTAATGCAGAAATGCCAGGCAAAAGAAACAGAGAGCCTTTCTGCGACAAGAACGCAAAGGCCAGAGAGACATGAGCTGTTTTCTTACCCCCATTCCTGAGGGACATATTTATGACCCAAATCTGAGAGAAACTTCTGCCAGCCTGCCAACTACAGATAAAGAGTAATGATTTGTGACAGAATCAGATGTGCTCCCAGTTCCAGATATGTTATGCATGGGTTGCCCAACATGCAACGTTGAGGTACCAGTCGGGACATCAGTCACGGGCGCTTTTGTAGAATGCCCAAATTGCAATGTTCTAAATCTACAGCATTTCAATACATCAGAAGAATACACTTCAAGCACCAATGAGTTTCAGACTCCAAACTTCGTGACAAATGAGCCATATGTCCCACAGAGGACGGATCAGCGCGCACCATGGAGCCCAGGATCATACATCCCACTAGAGGCTGAATCTTATATTCCGGATCTACCAACACTAGTTTGGTTCCCCGCAGAGGCTCGAAGGAAGGAATGCCCACGACAGCTGCCAACTCTTGCTATGGTAGCATACTTCAAGGTAAGCAGAGTAAATAAAAGAGAATTTGAGTTCTATGAAGAGGTTCAGGGAAAGTCCGTCAATATATTGGAAGGCCTGGAAATGTACAGCAAGATTTTCTCTGAGACTGATGAAAAGAATATTCTGGACTGCATCTTTGATTTAAGGGATAGAGGCCGAGCGGGCCTTCTCATGGAGAGGACATATTCCAAGCCGATGAAATGGATGAGGGGAAAGGGAAGAACCACCATCCAATGTAGGTATTGTAATAACTTCACAAACGATAGACAGGGGAATCCGCCTGGGATCCTCATATACGACCAAGTGGATCCATTGCCACCAATGATAAAATGAATGATCAAGAGAATGGTCAAGTGGAATATTCTACCCGCTACTTACATTCCCAACAGTTGCATCATTAACATTTTTGAAGAAGGTGACTATATTCCCCCACACATTGATCATCATGATTTTGTGAGGCCTTTCTACACGGTCTCGTTCATGAGTAAAAGCAATATTCTATTTGCAAAAGAAATCGATATAGTCGGCCCTAGCGAATTCAGAGGAGCTGTGGAGATTCCTCTTCCAGTTGGTTCAGTACTTGTCCTGAAGGGCAATGGTGTAGACATTGCCATGCACTGCATTTCAGGAGTGCAACATCGTAGGGTGTCTGTAACCTTCCGCAGAATGGATGACAGTAAAATATCGTATGGAATCCAGTAGGACCTAGAATTGGAGGAATTATTTTCGTATGAGCTGTGAGAAGCTTGTACCTCTAAGTACATGCGAAGGGAACTCTCATCCTGGAGCATGAGTTAGAAGGTCTGCTTGATTATGAGCTCAACATACCTTGTATAGAGGGTTCACTTTCTTTCTTCTAACAGCATGAGATGTACCTGATTTTCTTCAGTCCATGTTGTACTCATAGCATGAGATGATTCTCAATTTATTTCGACATGGATTACATAATGTACCTTTTGAGGCATTTGCTTATATCTGATTTATGACATCTCTTTTTGGAGCAAATTAATGGAAATTTCTCTCAAATTATGCCTTTTTGTCAGTTGCCTTTTTGTGCGATGGATGAAAGCCGCGAACCATGCGTTGGTTCAAATTTTCAATGAACAAAGAACGAAACAACAAATCTTCCACAATAAATAAAACATAAATGAAAATAATCACCAACAAATAAACAATAAAATAAACTTGTTTTGAAAGTCAACCAATTAAAATTAAAACTTTAAAAACAAATTTTTAAAAAAAAATTAAATGTGATAAGAACAACAAGAAAATAAAACAAATTTGTTGAGTGGATGCTTCCATTTTTAGAATTTCCAAATCTTTGTGCGCGCAGCACAACCATCTTAATCTACACTAACTCTCTGCACATCCCTGCAGAATTTAAATTCGGCACAAAAACTCACAAAGCTTTACAAATCTCCTTCAACAAGATCAACCTTTTTCACATGATACATTTCTGTGATTTGAATGTTACTAACTCTCTTTTGAGAATTGACCTACATTTCAATTTTCATTTTCAAATCATCCCTACATTTTTGATTCAGTACATTTGAGGTCGGTCCTTACATTCCAACACTCTCTTTTGAGAATTGACCTACATTTCAATTCTCATTTTGAATCAGTCCTACATTCCTGATTCATTACATTCGAGGTCGGACCTTACATTCTGACACTCTCTTTTGAGAATTGATCTACATTTCAATTCTCATTTCCAAATCAGCCCTACATTTCTGATTCATTACATTCAAGGTCGGTGCTTACATTCCGACACTCCCTTTTGAGAATTGAACTACATTTTAATTCTCATTTCCAAATCAGTCCTACATTTCTGATTCATTACATTCGAGGTTAGACCTTGCATTCCTACACTTTCTTTTGAGAATTGACCTACATTTCAATTCTCATTTTCAAATCAGCCTTACATTTTTGATTCATTACATTTGAGGTCGGACCTTACTTTCTGACACTCTCTTTTGAGAATTGGCCTACATTTCAGTTCTCATTTCTGAATCAGCCCTACATTTCTGATTCATTACATTCAAGGTCGGTCCTTACATTCCGACACTCTCTTTTGAGAATTAACCAACATTTCAATTCTCATTTCCGAATCAATCCTACATTTCTTATTCATTACATTTGAGGTCGGACCTTACATTCCGACACTCTTTTTTGAGAATTGACCTACATTTCAATTCTCATTTCTGAATCATCTTTACATTTCTGATTCATTACATTCGAGGTCGATCCTTACATTCCGACACTCTTTTGAGAATTGACCTACATTTCAATTCTCATTTTTGAATCAATCCTACATTTTTTATTCATTACATTCGAGGCCAGTCCTTAGATTCTGACACTCTCTTTTGAGAATTGATATACATTTCAATTCTTATACCTATATTTCTGATTCATTACATTCGAGGTCGGTCCTTACACTCCGTCTCTCTCTCTCTCCCTCTCTTTTTGAATTGATATATGAATTTCAATTCCCACCTCAGGGTTAACACTTACATTCTGACTCCCATCCTTTGGAAATCTTTGAAATTTCATAACTCAAAGTCCACTCTCCAATCCCCAGCGAGAGTCCCTACTTCTCGACTTAATTAAGCACACACCAGGTAATTCCCCCGCAGAAACAAATCACACACACAACTTTACACATACTTCCGGGTCTGTTAACTTAGGATTTTGTATTGGTTTTTGTTGATCTCATCAGTCAACGCTAATACATGCGGTGTGCTTTCCCAGCACACCACAACTATTGGGGGTCCATTTGTTGACCTCATTTTTTGTTGAGGTTTAGTTTTTCCTCTTTAGTAGCCTAGGGTCTAGCCATAGGACTTTTCTTGTTGATTTTTCCTAGAAAACTAGACATGGAAACCTTCACTATTAGAAATTCCAAACTCTTCTGCACTCAATTTGAAGTTCTACATATTGCTCTCAACCTCTAAATACTTAGTAGGTGGGGTCACTATGGGGGAAACTCAAGATGAGTCACCCTTAGGATTGCTGGACCTTAGGGTTGACCTTGGGTGTTGGTCTAGAGCTAAGACACTCTCTACACTTATCTACTCACAATCACTCACGACCCTAAACCCTGAATTTCTAGCCTAGATCCCTTGATCTTTTGGGAAACTCATGTAGATGGTCCCCTAAGCCTACTAACCCTAAGACTATGGTTTGGCTAAGACCACTATGTAGAGGACCCAAAATGGGGTTT